>CM055270.1:60909607-60925729 GCA_029237695.1 Conchocele bisecta | reverse complement strand
ATCCGGAGTCCGTAGATGCTAAATGTGGAATTGTTCGTTCGTTTAAATGCAGCCAATGTGTAGTAATCGTCGTTTGAAGTCGTGCCATTTCGTCCAAAATGCCGGAATCGTTCGCTACCTGAGGCGAAGCGATTTTTCTCCAAATTTTGAGATTTCGCAGCACGAAAAGTATAACAGCTACGCTTTGTTTCTTTTCACTTTCAGAAACACTGGATACCGTAGATGTTAATTCTCGAATTGTTTGTTCGTGTCCGTACGGCCAATGTGCAGTACTCTCCCAGTGAAATAGTGACGTTTTCACCCGCGGCGGCAAGCAGAAAGCAGTACGGTCAGATTTACCCCGAACTTACGCGACTTCATAGATCGAGCTCTGTAATAGGCAGAATTAAAGTACTTGCACACTCGGAAACCTTGGCGTCCGTAGATGCTAATTGTGGAATTGTTCGTTCGCTTCCGTTAAGCCTATCTGTAGTAATCGCCCATTCGAAGGAGTAGCGTCTTCGCGCAGGAATGCAAGCAGTACGGTCCGATTTACCCCAAAATTTGCGATTCCATAGCTCGAACTGGGTAATAGCCAGAATAAAAGTATTTACACATCCGGACACCTCGGAGTCCGTAGATGCTAAATGTGGAATTGTTCGTTCGTTTCAATGCAGCCAATGTGTAGTAATCGTCGTTTGAAGTCGTGCCATTTCGTCCAAAAATGCCGGAATCGTTCGCTACCTGAGGCGAACCGATTTTTCTCCAAACTTTCAGATTTCGTAGCACGAAAAGTATAACAGCTAATCTTTGCTTCTTTTCACTTTCAGAAACAATGGATACCTTAGGTACTAATTCTCGAATTGTTTCTTCGTGTCCGTACGGCCAATGTGCAGTACTCTCCCAGTGAAATAGTGACGTTTTCACACGCGGCGGCAAGCAGAAAGCAGTACGGTCCCATTTACCCCGAACTTCGCGACTTCATAGCTAGAACTGGGTAATAACCAGAATAAATTCTTTGCACACTCGGAAACCTTGGCGTCCGTAGATGTTAATTGTGGAATTGTTCGTTCGCTTCCGTTAAGCCAATCTGTAGTAATCGCCCAATCGAATGAGTAGCGTCTTCGCGCACGAATGTAAGCAGTACGGTCCGATTTACCCCGAAATTTGCGACTCCATAGCTCGAACTGGGTAAAAGCCAGAATAAAGTCTTTGCACATTCGGAAACCTCGGAGACCGTAGATGCTAAATGTGGAATTGTTCGTTCGTTTCAATGCAGCCAATGTGTAGTAATCGTCGTTTGAAGTCGTGCCATTTCGTCCAAAAATGCCGGAATCGTTCGCCACCTGAGGCGAAGCGATTTTTATCCAAATTTGAGATTTCGTAGCACGAAAAGTATAACAGCTACGCTTTGTTTCTTTTCACTTTCAGAAACACTGGATACCGTAGATACTAATTCTCGATTGCTTGTTAGTGTCCGTACCGCCAATGTGCAGTACTCTCCCATTGAAATAGTGACGTTTTCACCCGCGGCGGCAAGCAGAAAGCAGTACGGTCCGATTTATCTCGAACTTCGCGACTTCATAGCTCGAACTGGGTAATAGCCAAAATTAAAGTCTTTGCACACTCAGAAACCTTGGCGTCCGTAGATGCTAATTGTGCAATTGTTCGATCGCTTCCGTTAAGCCAATCTGTAGTAATCGCCCATTCGAATGACTTGCGTCTTCGCGCACGAATGCAAGCAGTACAGTCCGATTTACACCGAAATTGGCGACTCCATAGCTCGAACTGGGTAATAGCCAGAATTAAAGTATTTGCACATTCGGAAACCTCGGCGTCCGTAGATGCTGAATGTGGAATTGTTCGTTCGTTTCAATGCAGCAAATGTGTAGTAATCGTCGTTTGAAGTCGTGCCATTTCGTCCAAAAATGACGGAATCGTTCGCTACCTGAAGCGAAGCGATTTTTCTCCAAACTTTGAGATTTCGTAGCACGAAAAGTATAACAGCTACGCTTTGTTTCTTTTCACTTTCAGAAACACTGGATAGCGTATATGCTAATTCTCGAATTGTTTGTTCGTATCCGTACGGCCAATGTGCAGTACTCTCCCAGTGAAATAGTGACTTTTCACCCGCGGCAGCATGCAGAAAGCAGTACGGTCCGATTTACCCCGAAATTCGCGACATCATAGCTCCAACTGGGTAATAGCCAGAATTAAAGTATTTGCACAATCGGAAACCTTGGCGTCCGTAGATGCTAATTGTGGAATTGTTCGTTCGCTTCCGTTAAGCCAATCTGTAGTAATCGCCCATTCGAATGAGTAGCGTTTTCGCGCACGAATGCAAGCAGTACGGTCCGATTTACCCCGAAATTGGCGACTCCATATCTCGAACTGGGTAATAGCCAGAATTAAAGTCTTTGCACACTTGGAAACCTTGGCGTCCGTAGATGCTAATTGTGGAATTGTTCGTTCGCTTCCGTTAAGCCAATCTGTAGTAATCGCCCATTCGGATGAGTAGATTTTCGCGCACGAATGCAAGCAGTACGGTCCGATTTACCCCGAAATTTGCGACTCCATAGCTCGAACTGGGTAATAGCCAGAATTAAAGTCATTGCACATTCGGAAACCTCGGAGTCCGTACATGCTAAATGTGGAATTTTTCGTTCGTTTCAATGCAGCCAATGTGTAGTAATCGTCGTTTGAAGTCGTGCCATTTCGTCCAGAAATGCCGGAATCGTTCGCTACCTGAGGCGAAGCGATTTTTCTCCAAACTTTGAGATTTCGTAGCACGAAAAGTATAACAGCTACGTTTTGTTTCTTTTCACTTTCAGAAACACTGGATAAAGTAGATGCTAATTCTCGAATTGTTTGTTTGTGTCCGTACGGCCAATGTGCAGTACTCTCCCAGTGAAATAGTGACGTTTTCACACGCGGCGGTAAGCAGAAAGCAGTACGGTCCCATTTACCCCGAACTTCGCGACTTCATAGCTCAAACTGGGTAATAGCCATAATTAAAGTCATTGCACACTCGGAAACCTTGGCGTACGTAGATGTCAATTGTGGAATTGTTCGTTCGCTTCCGTTAAGCCAATCTGTAGTAATCGCCCATTCGAATGTGTAGCCTCTTCGCGCACGAATGCAAGCAATACGGTCCGATTTACCCCGAAATTGGCGACACCATAGCTCGAACTGGGTAACAGCCAGAATTAAAGTCTTTGCACAATCGGAAACCTCGGAGGCTGTAGATGCTAAATGTGGAATTGTTCGTTCGTTTAAATGCAGCCAATGTGTGGTAATCGTCGTATGAAATCGTGCTATTTCGTCCAAAAATGCAGGAATCGTTCGCTACCTGATTCGAAGCGATATTTCTCCAAAATTTGAGATTTCGCAACACGAAAAGTATAACAGCTACGCTTTGTTTCTTTTCACTTTCAGAAACACTGGATACCGTAGATACTAATTCTAGAATAGTTTGTTCGTGTCCGTACCGCCAATGAGCAGTACTCTCCCAGTGAAATAGTGACATTTTCACCCGCGGCGGCAAGCAGAAAGCAGTACGGTCCGATTTACCCCGAATTCGCGACTTCATAGCTCGAACTGGGTAATAACCAGAATAAATTCTTTGCACACTCGGAAACCTTGGCGTCCGTAGATGCAAATTGTGGAATTGTTCGTTCGCTTCCGTTAAGCCAATCTGTAGTAATCGCCCATTCGAATGAGTAGCGTCTTCGCGCAGGAATGCAAGCAGTACGGTCCGATTTACCCCGAAATTTGCGACTCCATAGATCTTGGTAATAGCCAGAATTAAAGTATTTGCACACTTGGAAACCTTGGCGTCCGTAGATGCTAATTGTGGAATTGTTCGTTCGCTTCCGTTAAACAAATATGTAGTAATCGCCCATTCGAAGGAGTAGCGTCTTCGCGTACGAATGCAAGCAGTACGGTCCGATTTACCCCAAAATTTGCGACTCCATAGCTCGAACTGGGTAATAGCCAGAATTAAAGTCTTTGCATATTCCAAAACCTCGGGGTCCGTAGATGCTAAATGTGGAATTGTTCATTCGTTTCAAGGCAGCCAATGTGTAGTAATCGTCGTTTGAAGTCGTGCCATTTCGTCCAAAAATGCCTGAATCGTTCGCTACCTGAGGCGATGCGATTTTTCTCCAAACTTTGAGATTTCGTAGCGCGAAAAGTATAACAGCTACGCTTTGTTTCTTTTCATTTTCAGAAACACTGGATACCTTAGAAGCTAATTCTCGAATGGTTTGTTCGTGTCCGTACGGCCAATGTGCAGTACTCTCCCAGTGAAATAGTGACGTTTTCACCCGCGGCGGCAGGCAAAAGCAGTACGGTCCGATTTACCCCGAAATTCGCGACTTCATAGCTCGAACTGGGTAATAGCCAGTATTAAAGTCTTTGTACACTCGGAAACCTTAGCGTCCGTAGATGCTAATTGTGGAATTGTTCGTTCGCTTCCGTTAAACCAATCTGTAGTAATCGCCCATTCGAAGGAGTAGCGTCTTCGCGCACGAATGCAAGCAGTACGTTCCGATTTACCCCGAAATTTGCGACTCCATAGCTCGAACTGGGTAATAGCCAGAATTAAAGTATTTGCACATTCGGAAACCTCGGAGTCCGTAGATGCTAAATGTGGAATTGTTCGTTCGTTTCAATGCATCCAATGTGTAGTAATCGTCGTATGAAATCGTGTCATTTCGTCCAAATATGCAGGAATTGTTAGCTACCTGAGGCGAAGCGATTTTTCTCCAAACTTTGAGATTTTGTAACACGAAAAGTATAACAGCTACGCTTTCTTTTCACTTTCAGAAACACTGGATACCGTAGATACTAATTCTCGAATTGTTTGTTCGTGTCCGTACCGCCAATGTGCAGTACTCTCTCAGTGAAATAGTGACGTTTTCACCCGCGGTGGCAAGCAGAAAGCAGTACGGTCCGATTTACCCCGAAATCTTTGCACATTCAGAAACCTCGAAGTCCGTAGATGCTAAATTTGGAATTGTTCGTTCGCTGCAATGCAGCCAATGTGTAGTAATCGTCATTTGAAGTCTTGCCATTTCGTCCAAAAATGCAGGAATCGTTCGCTACCTGAGGCGAAGCTTTTTTTCTCCAAACTTTGAGATTTCGTGGCACGAAAAGTATAACAGCTACGCTTTGTTTCTTTTCACTTTCAGAAACACTGGATACCGTATATGCTAATTCTCGAATTGTTTTTTCGTCACTGTACGGCCAATGTGCAGTACTCTCCCAGTGAAATAGTGACGTTTTCACCCGCGGCGGCAAGCAGAAAGCAGTACGGTCCGATTTACCCCGAAATTCGCGACTTCATAGCTCGAACTGGGTAATAGCCAGAATTAAAGTATTTACACACTCGGAAACTTTGGCGTCCGTAGATGCTAATTGTGGAATTTTTCGTTCGCTTCCATTAAGCCAATCTGTAGTACCCGCCCATTCGAATGAGTAGCGTCTTCGCTCAAGAATGGAAGCAGTACGGTCCGATTTACCCCGAAATTTGCGACTACGTAGCTCGAACTGGGTAATAGCCGGAATTAAAGTATTTACACACTCGGAAACCTTGGCGTCCGTAGATGCTGGATTCTTCTCTTCTAGTACTTTATGAATGATTCGAGCGTTATATCGCGTTTTTCATATTTACATTTGAAAATGAAATATTTTCCTATATTAACGATGAAATTAAATTGTTGTGTCAAAAGTGCATTATCTTTTATTCCTATAGAACTATTTTGAAAGTTCACTATACATGTTATACCAAAAATGTTGCGCATGTGTACATTCCCAGAATAAATGTTTTATACTTTCAACATAGATAGAACAAAAATCACACAGGTTAATACTTACTATATTACCGTATATTACAGCGATAAAGTAGTGTGTTTATCCCCATAATTCATTTTTTTCGGGCCGTCTGTGTTACATATGATATTTTATGTTCATATTTGTTTTTTTACTCTAGACATAAGAGTTTCCGATTTTCGATAATGGAATAATGCTGTTTAATGTACTTTCATATTTTATAAAATCTTCATTTCTTATGTTGAATAGTGTTGAAAAATCAGGAAATATTAACAATCTATTTATCATTTATCCGATAACACGTCTTCATACATGTGACATTACTGCCATTTCCAAGCCGAGATCTATTTTCAAGGACATCGTCGTTATAGTTGAGGAGCTGCACAAAGAGGGTGTCGAGTTCGTGTTTGTCAGCGAAAATATTGACAAGAGACTGGTTTTCCAAGAGTCCCGGCCTCACCTAAACGTCATTCGAGAAGCAGAGGAAGTACATCAACCAACTTCTGCGTCGTCGCTTTGGTCGTATGTACGTTCGATTTAGCACAGTGAAGTATCCAGATGACTACGATGCTGACAAAATACACATGTCGAGCGGTGGCATGAAGAAATACGTCTTCACTGTAAAATCTGCCTTTTCACGTGCATAAGTCCCAATGTAGGTAAACAAACGGTCCTGTTCAGGACCACCAATTACATAGAAAGATGCCACAATTGTTCTTAAATAAGCCACCATATTGACCACTTCACGCTAGTCCACATCACAGCTGGTACTAGTGACATCGTCGTTATAGTTGAGGAGCTGCACAAAGAGGGTGTCGAGTTCGTGTTTGTCAGCGAAATATTGACAAGAGACTGGTTTTCCAAGAGTCCTGGCCTCACCTAAACGTCATTCGAGAAGCAGAGGAAGTACATCAACCAACTTCTGCGTCGTCGCTTTGGTCGTATGTACGTTCGATTTAGCACAGTGAAGTATCCAGATGACTACGATGCTGACAAAATACACATGTCGAGCGGTGGCATGAAGAAATACGTCTTCACTGTAAAATCTGCCTTTTCACGTGCATAAGTCCCAATGTAGGTAAACAAACGGTCCTGTTCAGGACCACCAATTACATAGAAAGATGTCACAATTGTTCTTAAATAAGCCACCATATTGACCACTTCACGCTAGTCCACATCACAGCTGGAACACACACACACACCATGCCCACTAGACACACAGGCGCACGCCTGCACGCACAGAAGAGATCAGATTGTAATGAAGCAATCATTATTAGTTTGATTTATGCATATACGAATTTACAGCATTGACATCCGCGCGTGAAATGTTCTTTGATTATAACGGAATATTCAAAGGTACATGCCCACTCAATAGGCACAAACACTGTCCTTTATAGGAATTAAATATTAAGTGTATACTTGTGTCACTATTCCACCAGTTCTAAAAATTACGAGTGCCAGCTATACAGATATAATAATTTAGTAATATGTATTTTATTGACAGTGACTCGCGGTGATATCAGGCTATTTGCACATGGTAATTTTTAATTATTTATACTAATTAAATGCGTCAACTGAAAAAATTATATTTTCGACGGATTATACAGTATGATCATTGCACATCGAAACATAAATACAGGGAATAAATACTAGTAATGTCCGTTAACATTTTAAGGGCACACGGTTATCGCCCCTGATATCAGTGTGGAAATTTACGTCGGAAGTAAAATGTATAATAACTTAATGGTGAATGAATGTTTATTTTGCCAGAAAATGTCTCCGATGATGTCTCGGATATAAAGAACAGTTTGTGCATACTTAGTGGGCATGTACCATTAATATAAAACATCCTTTATCCACCTGGAATCTATGATATTTACTATTTCCATAGTAGTTTATCTGCAGAAGACCATTTGAAATTGATTTAAAAATAATACTCATGCCTCATTATTATAATACTTTTTATATTCTGTGACGGGAGATGCTGGTACTGGAATAATAAAGTAGGCAACAGGTAGTTATATAAATTATAAGAAAAACGGGTGGAATAGTTAGTAGTATATAAGAGTCACAATGATACCATCACCCTCTGGAAGGCACCGGCTACGCGCGGCACCTTCCACCGCATGATGGTATCATTTGTGACTCTTATATACTACTACCGCGAGACCATATATTTATGACATGAGAAGATACACCCTATTAGAGATAAGAATCCCTATGTTATACTCAGTATGTATAATAACATAATGGTTCTAGTTAAGTGTGCGTGGTTGAAGACAGGTAGTCACGAGAGGTGTCATCGCACCGGTATTTACGAATATTGCAAACATCACCGTGCATGGATGCGAAGATGTTCCGTTTCGCCTCGCCCATGTCGGCATTGTGGAGTAGGGACCAAAGCCGAGTCATTGCTATGTCCACCATGCGGTGGCACTCAGGCTATTCATCGAATGGTTAACAAGGGATTACGTGCTCGCAAGTATTATCGTTTAGTAATAATTCAAATCGGAAAGTCAGTTAGAAAGATAGAATCGATCTAATAAGTCACGGTGTTTCTACAGCATTAAAACACTGTAAAAAACATTATCAAACTAATTTTATAAAATTGGAAAATTGAACAGAAAAAACAAGTACCAATATTATTAGAGAAAATGGATAATACAATACAATTGGAATTGAAAGTTATTAATGACTGTGTTGAAGAAGTTTACGAAGCTTACGGGGGTTATGATCCTGTATATAAATTCTATAAAATGAAAACACTAGGCGATATCGAATACATGAAATACCAACGTAATTTATTACGCTCCGATAAAAACGTTGCATTTACAATATTATACCGGCAATTGTGTCAACTATACAAGAGGCAAATACAAACATTAAGACGGATAATGCGTATCGGATATAAAACTAAGGTGTATTATATAAAATTATTAAAACCCAACGATTCGTTTACGAATGTACATTTCTAAGATATCGCTTATAAAGATATTGAAAAATTATTATTGAAAAAAAACAAAACAACTACTATTTAATTTATAGCCGAGTGTATTTGCCTTATCGAAGGAATGTAAACTGGCTATCTGGAATTATTTTTCATCAACCTCGAGCGGTCTTATAGGAACGCCGTTGTCATACTTCGAGTGTATTTTTCCTTATCGGTGGTATGTAAACTGGCAATCTGAATTTATTTTTGTATCAACCTCGAGCGGTCGGATAGGAACGCCGTTGTCATGCAGTTGTTTACCATAGCGACCACATTTGTAGGGATAGAAATAAAAAATGTTTTAGCTCCCGTCGAGGCTCGAACCCACGACACTCGTCTCTATAGAGTGTCGCCTTAACCACACGACCACGAAGGCTGTTATGATAAACATTACCTTGTGTTGTACAAGTATCGATTTACACAGGCCGTGTGTACACAGGTTATTTATAAACACTTAGAGAGGTTAACGAATTTACGGGATGGTTCATTATTTTATAATTAATTTTATAATTTTCTTTAAATTAATTATAAAATTATTAATAACTTAAAGCTGAACATCCCCTATAATTACATAGAAAACATAATAATTAATTAATATAAGAAAACAAATAAAACACAACTATTTTCACCAACAAAGTCAGGGGCTGGCGTGGGTTCGAGTCTCGAAGGGACCTAAAAAAAAATTCTTTTTTTTTAAATTGTTAATAATTTCCCTAAAATTAATTAATAAATTGTTTACTGCACCAATATAATTAATTTTATAATTAATTTAAAGAAAATTATAAAATTAATTATTTAATAAAAATATTAATTTCCTCCGACTTTAACTCCAAGTTTTACCCTAAATTTATCCCAATCAGTACACTCAAGCTTTGGCATGGTAGCGCGTGCTTTGATTCTAATATCATTTTTTAATTTTTCATATCTCCCCATTTCTTCCACTACGGATTCAAACTCCAAATTTGATATTTTCTTATCTACCAATGCTTTGGACACTATAACGTCGATGCTATTTTTCTTAGACCTGGCGAGAATGGATATTCTATCATGTTTTCTACATTTTTTCACGAGTTTTCCACCCGCCGCCCTAATTACCATACAAAATATTCCAGATAAAACGGTAATTCCACTCAAAACCCCTGCAAGAGGAACCGTTACAATTGTAGATAGCGTTGCAGCAGTTCCAGCACCACTCATTACAGATAAACCGTACTAGATGCTTCAGTTATATTCGCCGCGCGCTTATATTTTTTAGAGTGTCTTTTTCTATTTCTATATTCTCTAACTAAAATATCCTGCAGAGCGACGATATTATTCAACCTAAAATCTGAACTTCTTTCCTTAATTGTACACAGTGTTGATGGAGTGGTATTGACAAATGGATACCGTGTTGATGGAGTGATATTGACAATTGGAAGCGGTGATTCGTTCATGATTTTCAATATATTAGTATTTACAAATTAAGTTCAATTAACAATGAGACAATAGTGGAAGAACTCTCTGGGTCAACGACTTTCGTAACAAAGTTAATAACACTACCTTGGGAAAGTATAATTCGATCATAACCGGCGAACGCAACAATCGTCGAACTATCTCCAGCGATTTTAGTGACTCCAAACCCCCGTTCTTCCCCATCTACTACAATATTTATCGCGACCGCACCCACAGGTTTACCACTAGCATTAACCGAGCAGACCGCCATTCGGATAACTTCACCTGCAGTTGTCATAGCGTATCCCCCATATTTATTACTCGCTTTGGCACCGAACGAATATTCATAGTGCCCCTCAACCAATGGGCCCCGCTTCTCAGCCCAAACTGCTATGGCACGTTTTGGCGTTTTCATTGCTTGCACCAATCCGGTAAGCCCCTCGAGAGAGATATGGGTCTCAGTACGAATCTTATAAGAGGCCTCCTCAAGAGCTTTGGTCGCGGCTCTACGATCATGTTTCAGTTTATCGGAAACTTCGGTTATCTTTCCGTCTAGTTCGGTAAGTGCCGCTTCTCTGCTGAGAGAGTCCTCTAAGCGCAACGCATCATAAGCCTCCGTAATGGTCGCCTGGTGGCCTTCTAGGGCTTTCTCAATACCCGACCGGGCCTCTTTTTGAAATTCTGTTATTTTCCCGTCTAGTTCAGCAACCGCCGCTTCTCTGATGAGAGAGTCCTCTGAGCGCAACACCTCATAAGCCTTCGCAAGGGCTGCCTGGTGGTCTTCTCGGGCTTTCTCAATACCAGTTCGGACCCCCTCAACACCCAACCGGGCCTCTTTTTGAAATTCAGTTATTTTTCCGTCTAGTCCAGCAACCGCCGCTTCTCTGATGAGAGAGTCCTCTGAGCGCAACACCCCATAAACCTCCGTAATGTCCGCCTGGTGGTCTTCTCGGGCTTTCTCAATACCCGTTCGGACCCCCTCAACCCCCAACCGGGCCTCCTTTCGAAATTCGGTTATTTTTTCGTCTAGTTCAGTAAGTGCCGCTTCTCTGTTGAGAGAGTCCTCTGAGCGCAACGCCCCATAAGCCTCCGCAATGGCCTCCTTGTGGTCTTCTCGGACCCCCTCAACCCCCGACCTGGTCTCTTTCAGAAATACGGCTATTTTTCCGTCTAGTTCAGTAAGTGTCGCTTCTTTGCTTAGAGAGTCCTCTAAGCGCAACGCATCATAAGCCTCCGCAATGGCCTCCGCAAGGTTCACCTGGTGATCTTCTCGGACTTTATCAATACCCGACCGGGTCTCTTTTCGAAATTTGGTTATTTTTTTATCTAGTTCAGTAAGTGCCGCTTCTCTGATGAGAGAGTCCTCTGAGCGCAACACCTCATAAGCCTCCGTAAGGTCGGCCTGGTGGTCTTCTCTGGCTCTCTCAATACCCGACCTGGCCTCTTTTCGAAATTTGGTTATTTTCCCGTCTAGTTCGGTAAGTGCCGCTTCTCTGATGAGAGAGTCCTCTAAGCGCAACGTATCATAACCCTCCGTAAGGGCCGCCTGGTGGTCTTCTCGGACTTTATCAATATCCGACCTGCTCTCTTTCCGAAATTTTGTTATTTTCCCGTCTAGTTCGGTAAGCGTCGCTTCACCGATGAGGATGAGAGAGTCCTCTAAGCGCAACGCATCATAAGCCTCCGTAAGGTCCGCCTGGTGGTCTTCTCGGACTTTATCAATCCCCAACCGGGCCTCTTTTCGAAATTCGGTTATTTTTTCACCTAGTTCGTTTAGTTCCGTATGCGTTTCTTCACGACTTTGTGTATTCACAGCCAGGGCATATTCTCTAAGTTGTGATAGTAGAATCTTGTGAATCTCGTCCGTGGCCACCGATATAGTTCTATAGATCAAGGCTTTTGTTTTTTGAGTAGTTAAAAAGTCGCCCTCTGTCGGGATGAATCCCCCTTCTGCCGGTTCCAAATTCTTTGAATTTGTCACCCAATCGGAAGAACTACCTGGTCCGTATATACTCATTTCAATAATGTTGATAATATATATAAATATATAAATTACGACCATGCGTTTAATTCTAATTAATTTCCTTAAAATTAATTAATTTGAAATTTCTAGGACGACCGAAATCGGGTAATCGTTTTTCAACTCTCGCCCTTTATCATCAAGAATAGAAATCTTCAATTCGTGGATATGTCCCGATTCCAAAACTTTCATCTCGGGGTGTGTGAAGTCTAAGGTCACAGTCTCGCCATAGAAACATTCGCTGGCGGGCACGGTTTTCAGCAATGTGGTGGGAGTGCCGTCTACCGTGTTGTACGATGTGTTCACCCGATCCAGATGCACCCCGAGAGTTTTTGTGGAGGTGAAGTCCACCGGATTATCACCCACGTAAATGCCAATTTTAAACTTCTTAAAACCCTCGTCGTAAGGGGGTGAACGGTTTAATCCTAACATTGAGGCCAACCCCGGGGACATCTGTATTTCTTTATCAACAGACAATGTCGCAAGCCCCGTGGCTTTTGTGATTGAGAGAGTGGCCAAACGAGGAAGACGCGTCGCGATTAACGCTTGGACATCTCTGGAACCCCAAAGGCCAGGACGTAATACGGTACTTGCTTCCAGAAGGCGTCTAAGCACTTCTGCATTACTACCGGAGTCCCTTGTAGGTGTAGGCTCTGAGGCTCTGATAGTATAGCCCGTTTCAACGTTTTTCCACCCGACCGTGAACGTGATTGATCTGAGGCCCACCCGGCGTTTTCCGCAGCAGTTGTCGATTGACTTTTGAAGTTCACAACTCCATTTTTGAACATTAGTGATAGTAGCAAACATAATAATATCTTTCAATGGATACCAAAGCATTCAGCTTTAATTCTAATGCAAAGTACGCGGTCGGAGGTAAATACACGCAAAAAGACGTTGTTAACCGCCTTGTACACCCAACCGTAACGGTTAGACCGGACAGTGGCTTTGCCACCAATTTCCCTAACATCTTTGAACAATATAGACTGCCCAAGATTACTACGATGGAGGCGGTAAGCTGGTGGAAAGCAACACCGATGCAGTTTTGGCAGAACCAAATAAATTTCGCTGTATGGTGCGCAACGGCCGGGTGTGGTCACATAAAGACCATCTAACATCCAAGAATGTCATGCTCCGAAGTGTCTACAACTTTCACGCGTATTATACTATTATGAGGATTCTCAAAGAACTAGGTATTTCACTACCTCAAGACGACGCCTGGGATCCCATTTCCAACGCATACGACCGTATGGCGTTTGAAAGACTGTGTAACGAATTTAACGTTTCAAAAGACGCGGACTGGAGATAGAAAGCATTTCCTACCAGCACCGGCCTCGGGGACGTTCTCATTCGGGGCCAGTCCGGGAATTGGACGCAGACTGATTTTAGACACGATCACTCCGGCGACCACATCGTCAGTCGGAACGCCGGGAATTTTGACCCCACGACTATGACTTTCGGGCCGGAAGTGTCTGGAGGTCGGCACTGTGGCGTGTTTTCTTGTAAATGTTACCTCCGAAACGGGCTCACGTCGATTACATACAGCAGGCTGCTGAGGTTCAGAACGCGTGGGGTACATTTATGTTAGATAAGGGTCTAGGGTTCACGCAGGCCGGGGTTACTCGCGTCAACGGCTCCATTCGCACGTACGTCTGGGCCATCCTCGGCGCACAGAAGCGAACTCGCAGTTCTATACTGGGCACGGGAACAGCGTTTGATGCACAAAAACAATTATTGGCACTTGTAGAGGACGCCATCTCAGCTAGGGTGGACCTGGAGAAGGCGATCCAGAATTATCAAGACGTTTTGCAGAATGCCAGCACTCCAGTAGACTATGTATTTGGAATAGGTCTTTATATGGCGCCGAGCAATATGATACTACGAGACGACCCGGTTGACGGTTACAATAATCAGATCGTAATCGCCACCGCCAAGCAAAAAATCGGCCACAACAGTAACGTGAACACGGATATCATCAAGCTCCCACCCAAGATGCCCGGGTTCAACAGTGTTGAGGTTGTATGTGGAACCGATTTCATAAAACCCCCAAAACACAAAATGGATACACCTCCCTCAACACAATCGAACCCAGTACCACCAATTCGCAAATTGGATGCACCATCGAGTTCCCCCAATCCAATCATCAACAATGTTGGAACACCAATCGAGATTGGAAGCACAACACACGAGGAGGAGAAATTAGCGCTCGTCGTTGCCCTCGTGGCGATCGGACTATTTACGCTTTGGTTTTAGGAACTCTCTGGCGAAGAATAATAGGAGACCGGCGATTGCCACGATTAAAGCCCAAACATTCTCGGCGAGCCATCCGACCGTTTTTGATAATATAGATAACAAGAAGGAGAGGAGACCTCCTATCAAACCAGGTAGCGCGGCAGCCAACTTTCCTGATAATTTAGCCAGGAGACTGGCGAGGGCTTTTAGTTGTTTTTTTACCCACTCCTTGGCTCCGCCGGATGGCGCGGGTGCTGGTGCGGGTGCTGGTGCGGGTGCTGGTGCAACACCAGCATTGACAGCTACAAATAGAGACGATATAGACAGAATTAGGGTCGATATAAGCATGCTGAAAGCTGCGATGATGGTTACTATCGTGACGCCCTTCTCTCTGAACAGAGTGCAAAGATGCTCACCGAGTGTCGTGTCATCGTGCAGGACCCTCGAAATTGTTTCGAGGCTCCGACTTAATTGGCCGAAAGCGTCTCACGGTTAGTCGAAGCAGCCTCCAAGCGAGCTTCTCTTTCATCCCGCAACGACCGCAGGAGTTTGTTAATCCTCTCGGTAGAATCTCTATCGCCACGGATTTCCCCAAGTTTTCTTTCTTCTAGCGCGATATGTTTGTCCAGCGCCGTGAGTTTGGAGAGGTTATTGACCAGTTCGCCCCGAGTTGTTTGCAGAGCCTTATCGAGTCCCAGGAGTTCGCGAAGAGGTAATGGTGGGTCATATTTCGTGCCGTTTATTTCGTTGACCGTGGTTTCAATTGTGTGAATACCGGCGGTGGCTATACGAGGGACCTCGCTGATATCGCTCGTTTCTATAGCGGCGGCCGTCTTCGCCAACGTTTCGTCGGTAGACTGTAGGGTTTTTACCATTTGTTGAGGCATCTGCGACGATCATCGATCACTCGAGAGCTCGAGCGAAGAGTACTCCATCGGTTCAAGGAAGAGCCCCGGACCGCCGGAACCGGGTCGGGTCGTTCTGTATGTCAGCAACTTCCAGCTCTTGCCCCATTTAACCACAACTCTCCTCTTTTAGTGCTGCGGAACTCCAACGTGGCCTTGATGCCGTGTTTAGACACCTCACCCTCCCACCGTTTCACCCGAGACTCCGTTTCCGTGAGAGGCGCCAGCTCATCCTTGGAGATCCCCGCAGGAATCTCGGCACCGCCCGCCCATGCCGGAGTTTCGGGTGGGGCCTCCCACATAGGGACACCAGCAGATGAAGTTCCTCGTGCGTCTGGAACAAACAAAGATGCGCCTGGATTAACCAAAGGCGTATTTTGTGCTGCGCCTGGAACAAACAAAGGTGTATTTTGGGGTGCTGGTGTCTCTATGAAGGTCGTTTCGTCATAGTTATCGATGTCATCATCGATGTCATCATCATCGCGGAAATCGTCTCTGCCGATTTCATCCATGTTAATATCGTAATCAGCCACTTGTGAGGGTGTGACGATCCAGATAACCAAAGAGGCGGAAGGAAATGGCGCATTGAACGTGTACTTATATCTAATTACAGACGCACAACTGAACATCGAAGATGGCCGATACGTCTCAGCGCTCTACTGATTTAATAAAAAAATCATCTAACGATTTATTAATTAATAAATTTTAAAAAATTAAGAAAATTAGCAATCAATACC
>CM055270.1:60780772-60909107 GCA_029237695.1 Conchocele bisecta | reverse complement strand
TCATAAATTTACTATTGATAACGTCGTTTAATCACATTAATCTCCACACGTACTAAAGGTAGGATGACCTCACATGATCTAAGGCCTATATTGTGTCGTTTGACTGTGGTAATCAATTAATTGGTAAGTATTACTTCTCGTCGATTTTGTTCGCTTATTCGGCAGTTACCAGTAATCGGCATGATGGAGAATCGGCTGATGCCGAAACATAGTAAAAGTGTCCTCTTTATTATTAATCATTTATTGTGGATTTTTTATAAGAAGTACAATCAGATTATTAGAGATAGGGGGGGGGGAATCATATACTGTTTGGACTGAGTCCGTCTGTCCACTTGTCCGGCACATTAAGAAGGACGCCAGTTTCTCAATTCTGTCATTACTTCTATATCCATTGAAGGATTACTTTTATAGTTCACACATCCATGCTGCCTTTACTAATATATGACCTTGACCTTTTGACTTTTACAACTTTGAACTTTTCACACATTAAGACGTTCGCCAGAGTTTCTCAATTAGTAGTATATAGGGAGTCAAAATGATACCACCTACTATAACCCTATATACTACCCCCACCACCCCCCAAAAACCAAAAATTGGTTAACGAGGAAATTGTCTCCCGACAGCAAATCGTGACAATTGGTGTCATAAATACCTTATGTTTTTTTTCACGTCCAATTGAACATATAAATCCCATAGGTTATATACGCCAGAAATAGCCACCCGATAATGCGCCGGAGGGAAAAAAAAAAGAAGAGAAATGTTTGTTCAATTGGGATATTGCATAATTCTATACGTCCGCGCGTGATAGTTTATATTCCGTATTTTCCTTCTCCAATATAGCTAATTGATTTCGCAGATGTCGAATTGTAGTCCAATTATATTGGTGTCATAAATACCTCACGTCCAATTGAACATATAAATTTAATAGGTTATAATAAAATATTATAACAAAATGGATAATAAAATACACAACGAATTGGACGTTTGTAATGACTTGGATGAAGAATTTTACGCTGTTGTTTCTACAGTATTAAAACACGGTAAAATGGCAATACTATGTGATATCGAATACATGAAATATCAGCGTAATTTATTACGCTGCGATAAAAACGTTGCATTTACAATATTAAACCGGCAATTATGTCGCCCGTATAAGTATCAAATTTATGTAATGAAGCGACTAAATAGGGTCGGAGAAACACTACCGAAACATTATCAAACTAATTTTATAAAACAGTTTAAAATCAAAGATTCGTTTACGGATATGCGTTTCTACAATATCGCTTTTAACGAAGAAATTGGACAATTATTAGAAGAAATTGGAAATTGAACAGAAAAAAACAACTATTAGAGAAAATGGATAATACAATTGGAATTGAAAATTTTTAATAACTGTGTTGAAGAAGTTGACGAAGCTTATGGGGGTTATAATCCTATATATAAATTCTATAAAATAAGAACACTAGGCGATATTGAATACATGAAATACCAGCGTAATTTATTACGCTCCGATAAAAACGTTGCATTTACAATATTATACCGGCAATTATGTCAACTATACAAGAGGCAAATACAAACATTAAGACGGATAATGCGTATCGGATATGAAACTAAGGTGTATTATATAAAATTGTTAAAACCCAACGATTTATTTACGAATATACATTTCTACGATATCGCTTATAAAGATATTGAAAAAATTATTATTGAACAGAACTAATTAATTAATTTTAATAAAATTATTTATAATATTTTCACCAACAAAGTTAGGTTTATATACGAGAACTAAACACAGTTCATTGTCGGGACGCCGGCACTAATATCTCAACAGTGAGATAGGTTTCGCCACATGTACTTCACTCTGGCCGCTCTACACATTATAGCGGATGGAGGTAATGAAGAGGAGGGGTCCGCTGTATCGGTCCAATGATGGGGTGGAGGAGATGTGATCGTGACACATCCCACAAAGCCAAAACAAACGAGAAGAGAAGAGATTTAAAGCGAAGGCTTAGTGGGATGGGCCCAGAAGGGTTTTGCTGGCGCGGGTTCGAGCCTCGGTGAGACCTAAACTTTTTTTTTTTTTTAATTGTTTATTTATTATTAATAAATTGTTTACTGCACCAATATAATTAATAATTAATAATTTTGAAAAAATTAGGAAAATTAATTATTTTTTAAAAAATTAATTTTATAAAATATCACAATGGTGCTGTAACATTTCCTCCGACTTTATTTCCAAGTTTTACCCTAAATTTATCCCAATCAGTACACTCAATTTTGGGCATGGTGGCGCGCGCCTTGATTCTTATATCATTTTTTAATTCTTCATATCTCCCCATTTCTTCCACCACGGATTCAAACTCTAAATTTGATATTTTGTTATCGGCCAACGCTTTGGACACCATAACGTCGATGTTATTTTTCTTAGGCCTAGCGAGAACGGATATTCTATCATGTTTTCTACTTTTTTTCTCGAGTTTTCCACCCGCCGCCCTAATTACCATACAAAGTGTTCCAGATAAAACGGTAATTCCACTCAAAACCCCTGCAAGTGGAACCGTTACAATTATAGATAGCGTTGCAGCAGTCCCCGCCCCACACAACACAGATAAACTTGCCAGAACTGTACTAGATGCTTCAGCTATATTCGCCGCGCGCTTATATTTGTTAGCGTGTCTTTTTCTATTTGCACATTCTCTAACTAAAATATCCTGCATAGCGACGATATTATTCAACCTAAAATCTGAACTTCTTTCGTTAATTGGATATAGTGTTGGTGGAGTGGTATTGAGAGTATTTGGTGGAGTGGTATTGAGAGTTGGATACAGTGTTGGTGGAGTGGTATTGAGAGTTTGATACAGTGATTCGTTCATGATTTTTCAATATATTAGTATTTTACAAATTAAGTTCAATTAACAATGAGACAATAGTGGAAGAACTCTCTGGGTCACCGATTTTCGTAACAAAGTTAATAACACTTCTTTGGGAAAGTCTAATTCGATCATAACCGGCGAACGCAACCGGCGAACGCAACAATCGTAGAACTATCTCCAGCGATTTTAGTGACTCCAATCCCCCGTTCTTCCCCATCTACTACAATATTTATCGCGACCGCGCCCACAGGTTTACCACTACTATTAACCGAGCAGACCGCCATTCGGACAACTTCATCTACAGTTGTCATAGTGTATCCCCCACATTTATTACTCGCTTTGGCACCGAACGAATATTCATAGTGCCCCTCAACCAATGGGCCACGCTTCTCAGCCCAAACTGTTATGATGCGTTTTGGCGTTTTCATTGTTCGCACTATTCCGGCAAGCGCACTGTTTGAGTTATATGCCTCAGTACGAATATTATAAGAGGCCTCCTCAAGAGCTTTGGTCGCGGCTATACGATCATGTTTCAGTTTATCGGTTATCTTTTCATCTAGTCCGGTAAGTGCCGCTTCTCTGCTGAGAGAGTCCTCTAAGCGTAACGCATCTTAAGCCTCCGTAATGGTCGCCTGGTGACCTTCTAGGGCTTTTTCAACACCCGACCTGCTCTTTTTTTGAAATTCGGTTATTTTTCCGTCTAGTTCGGTAAGTGCCGCTTCTCTGATGAGAGAGTCCTCTGAGCGCAACACCCTATAAGCCTCCGTAAGGTCCGCATGGTGGTCTTCTAAGGCTTTCTCAATACCCGTTCGGACTCCACCAAGATCCAACCGGGTCTCTTTTTGAAATTCGGTTATTTTTTTGTCTAGTTCAGTAAGTGCCGCTTCTCTGTTGAGAGAGTCCTCTGAGCGCAACGCCCCATAAGCCTCCGCAATGGCCTCCTTGTGGTCTTCTCGGACCCCCTCAACCCCCGACCTGGTCTCTTTCAGAAATTCGGCTATTTTTCCGTCTAGTTCAGTAAGTGTCGCTTCTTTACTGAGAGAGTCCTCTAAGCGCAACGCATCATAAGCCTCCGCAATGGCCTTCGCAAGGTTCGACTGGTGGTCTTCTCGGACTTTATCAATACCCGACCGGGTCTCTTTTCGAAATTTGGTTATTTTTTTATCTAGTTCGGCAACCGCCGCTTCTCTGACGAGAGAGTCCTCTGAGCGCAACACCTCATAAGCCTCCGTAAGGTCCGCCTGGTGGTCTTCTCGGGCTTTCTCAATACCCGACGTGGCCTCTTTTTGAAATTCGTCTATTTTTCTATCTAGTTCGGTAAATGCCGCATCTCTAATGAGAGAGTTCTCTAAGCGCAACGTAAGGGCCGCCTGGCGGTCTGCTCGGACTTTATCAATATCCGACCTGCTCTCTTTTCGAAATTTGGTTATTTTTTTACCTAGTTCGTTTAGTTCCGTTTCTCTGATGAGAGAGTCCTCTGACACCTTATAAGCCGCCTGATCTTTCTCAATATCCGTTCGGACTCCCTCAATTTGTGCAGTCGCCGTCAGCACTTCTACTCTAACATCTGATATACTCCTGTGAATCCCGTTTGTGACCTTCGATATAGTTTTATTGATCAGGGCCTTGGTTTTTCCAGTAGTTAAGAAGTCGCCATCTGTCGGGATGAATCCACCTTCTGCCGGTTCCAAATTCTTTGAATTTGTCACCCAATCGGAAGAACTACCTGGTCCGTATATACTCATTCTTAATTTTTTCAAAATTATTAATTATAATATTGGGCACCTATACTCAATTGGAAATTTCGAGAACTACCGAAATCGGGTAATCGTTTTTCAACTTTCTCGCTTGATCATCGAGAATAGAGACCGTAAATCCCCCCCAAGACGGTCGGGTTCAACAGTGGAAATTCAAATAAAGATTTCATAAAACCGCAAGCACCCACACCAATTCACGAATTGGACACCCCATCAAGTTCATTTGAACCCAGTGTTCCACCGAGTTCCGCTCCTGTTTCACCCTCTGCAATAGGACCCCCAATTCACGAATTGAGTTCCCCCCTCAACACTGTTGAACGCGATTGGGGGAAAAATAGTACCACAACACACGAGGAGGAGAAATTAGGGCTCGTCATCGCCCTCGTGGCGATCGGATTATTTACGCTTTGGTTGTAGTAACTCTCTGGCAGAGAATAATAGGAGACCGGCGATTGCCACGATTAAAGCCCAAGTATTATTGGCGAGCCATCCGGCCGTTTTTGATAATATAGATAACAAGAAGGAGAGGAGACCCCCGATCAACCCAGGCAGTGCGGCAGCCAACTTTCCTGCTAATTTAGCCAGGAGATTGGCGAGGGCTTTTAGTTGTTTTTTTATCCATTCTTTTGCCCCACCGGATGGAGCTGGTGCTGGAGCTGGTGCTGGTGCAGCACCAGCATTGACAGCTACAAATAGAGACGATATAGATAGAATTAGGGTCGATATAATCATGCTGAAAGCCGCGAAGACGGTTATTATCGTGACGCCCTTCTCTCTGAACAGAGTGCGAATACGCGCACCGAGTGTAATGTCCTCGTGCAGGACCCTCGAGATTGTTTCACGGCTCCGACTTAATTGACCGGAAAGCGTCTCACGGTTAGTCGAGGCAGCCTCCAATCGAGCTTCTCTTTCGTCCCGCAACGACCGCAGGAGTTTGTTGATCCGCTCGGTAGATTCTCTATCGCCCCGTGCTTCCTTTATTTTTCTTTCTTCTAGAGCGATATGTTTGTCCAGCGCTGAGAGTTTGGAGAGGTTATTGACTAGTTCGCCCCGAGTTGTTTGCAGAACCTTATCGAGTCCCCGGAGTTCGCGAAGAGGTAACGGTGGGTCAAACTTCGTGCCGTTTATTTCGTTGACCGTGGTTTCAATCGTGTTAATAGCGTCGGTGGCTACGCGAGGGATCTCACTGAGCTCGATCGTTTCTATAGTGGCGGCCGTCTTTGCCAGCGTTTTGTCGGTAGCCTGAAAGGTTTTTATCATTTGTGTAGGCAGCGGTGCCCGAATGGCGTCGAGCACTCCGAGAGCTCGAGCGAGGAGTGCTCCATATCGCTTCAATGAAGAGGTGCTGAGGAACTTGTTCGGGTCGTTCTTGAACGTCAGCAACTTCCAGGTCTTGCCCCATTTAACCCACAGGTCTCCTCTTTTAGTGCTGCGGAACTCCAACGGGGCATTGATGCCGCGTTTAGACACTATACTCTCCCACCGTTTCACCAGAGTATCCGTTTCCTCGATAGACGCCAGCTCATTCTTGGAGATCCCCTCAGGAATCTTGGCACCGCCCGCCCATATCAGAGTTTTGGATTTGGCCTCCCACGTTTCGAAATGTGTACTCACCTCGGGCGGGTGCTCTATGAAGGACGTTTCATCCTCATCATCGAGCATAATATCGAAGTAATCATCACCGTCCAAGCCCTCTCCTGGGCTATATGGATCGATATCATCATCATCATCGAGGTAATCGACGGTGTAATCTTCTCGGTCGCCCATAGTGCGATCGAATTCGTCCATGCCAATATCGAGACCAGCCATCTTTAATAATTATTATATTAAAGACAAAACAATACAGGTTTAATAGTTTCAATAAATAATTAATTATGTCTTCGAGTCAATACGGTCGCAAACTCAATCCATACCGCAGACTGCGTGAGCCCCTCGGGGCAAAAGGCGTGAGACAGAGTGTCGTTATTACGAACAACCCATCGACGATCGACCAGAACCAGCAGCTCTTAGTCCGCTTCCCCAACCTCGGAACTCACGACGTCATTGTGCCGGGTACTGTTCGCCTCGCTTTCAGAACCTGGGTCGCGCCATAGTCAAGAAGACCATGATAAAGATTTCTGGTAATGAGGTGATGTCGATCGACGACAGCGACGTCTACCATTGCTATCAGGACCTGTGGAAGACGGCGCAAGAACGCGAAAACGCTGTCTATCAGGGTATTGACACCAGCAAAAATAAGAACGTAACCAAACTTAGAATCGGGGCTGATAACAAGGTAGATAACGACGCGAGTGACAACGCGGTCGCGGCCGCTTACGGCAACCGCTTCTACATACCGCTCGACTTTGAGTTGCTGGAGAGCCACATGCCCTACTATCAGTGTGCTTTGGCCGACCGCCTCGAATACGAACTAACGTTCAACGACTACGGCCGAGTTCTCATAACCACCGACATGTTATCGACGTATACGATCGACAATGTTTCGCTGGAGTACGACATGGTCACGATGTCCCGAACTCAGCGCGATTGATCAGAAACCCAGTACGCCGGGCGCGTTGCCATACTTTACGACCGAGTTCTTCGCCATCACAAGATGCCGAAAGACAAAAGCGACACATTGTGGAATATTAATGTCAACGTACCCGCGCTCGCTGAAATGAAAGGTATACTGATGCTGTTTGAGGATGCTCGGTTCGCGTTCGGTCCTAGAAAAACCGACAAATTCTATAACCCCAAAATCACGAAGGTAGAGGTGACGATCGAGGGAGTCCTCAATCAACTCTACAGCGCGGGTCTTCGCGCGCACCAGCAGTGGGATGAAGTAAGAAAGCAGTTTGCTGCCGGCTCTAAGCGCTCTCCGGAGGTTGCAGCAGTTGCCAAAGACCTGCAGCTCTCGGCCGTCTCCCTCTCAGAGTTCCTGACTACCAAATACGCCTTATGGCTAGACATGCGAGCCAGCGACGACGACCAAATACACGGTAGCGGACGCCAAGTTGAGAACGCTAGTGAGGGTGTGACGATCCAGATAACCAAAGAGGCGGACGGAAATGGCGCATTGAACGTGTACTTATATATAATTACAGACGCACAACTCAACATAGAAGATGGCCGATACGTCTCAGCTTTATACTAATAAATTCACGATTGGAGATGCCCACTCTGCCATAATATGTGGGCAGACAGGATGTGGAAAAACGGTTTTCATCCTCAACTTACTAGAGGGCTCCTACCACGATGCTTTTCGTCACATTGTGATACTGTGTCCCACTGTGCGGCACAACGATACTTATCAGCGGCGCCCTTGGATATGGACTGATCCTGAGGTATACGTTATTGACCCCGGTGATAGGCTTCACGATTGGCTGCGTGGTTTATACCAAAGATTCCAGGGTGAGCCCACCCTATACGTGATTGACGATTGCTCAGCCAAGGCGGCGATGACCAAAAAGAAGGACATGCTCTCCGAGCTCGCATTTTCTGGCCGCCATGCGAGGCAAAGCGTATGGATCATACAACGCTGTCCTCAAGGATCTGCGCGAACAAACGAAATGGGTCGCCCTCTTTCACTGCAAGGACCGAGACTCATTCGATGACTGTCTTCGAGAGAATGACGTTATCCCAACGCGCGAGGAGCGCCTGGAGGTTCGACAGATGCTTTCGGAAACTAAGCACGCCAAGCTTCTGCTAAAGACTGATCAACCAACTGCTTATAAAGTTATCAATTAATTAATAATTTTTTAAAAATTATTAGGAAAATTGCAAAGTAATAAGCTAATTGCAATGCTTAACAATGCTTAGCAATTGCTGAACAATGCTTAGCAATTGCTGAACAATGCTGAACAAATACTGAACAAATGCTGAACAAATGGTTAACAATGTTAACAATTTGGTGCTCCACTGCGAGCTTTGTTGCGAGCATAATGGTGATCGTAAGTATCGGGTGGTGCGCTTGGCAATATGTTAAAGTGATGAGACTTGTTAGAATAGTTAAATTAATTTTAAGAAAAATGAACTGCGACGAACTTCTCGATCAGCTAATGGAAGAAACCTCAACTCCGACTGCCAACATTCTGAAAGATAATGAAACATCAACTCCGACAGAGCAATCGGGATCAACTCCAACGGCAGTTGGTATTGGATTGAGTGAAAATGCGGCGCGACGAGAGCGGCTAGCTGCGCTGGTTGCTGGTGGACAATCGGAGCATTATCTCGGTAGGCGTATCTCAGTTTTTCAGGTGGATAAGATGTCAGATGCGGAGATCGATAAAATGTATGCGCGATACGAATCCAAATTGGGAGCAGAGATGACAAAAACTCTTGGATCGGCGGCTATTCATTTGTACGCTACCACCGCTAGTATACTTCTCCCTATACCAAACACCGAAGGGTTAATTCACGATCTAGAGACTGACCCTTTTATAGGACACACTCTTAGAACGGCATGCTGCTTAATTTATCACAAGTTTGGAATGTACTTAGCTCCGCTGACAACCGCGTTGACCACGGGTAAACACTGTCAATTTGGACATATATGCCCACAAACTATAAGCCCTGAAAATGATGACACAAGACACACCCACGAGAGTGACGGAGTTGAACCAGATTGTTCCAACACAATCGAACCCGAGTGTTACTCCGCCACTGGATGACATACCGCATATAAAAAATCCCAAAAGACAGGCAGCTGGGCGGGCGGCGGCTGCCACCCGAAAAGTTAAACAAGATAAAATACTCGCCGAGCTTCGAGAGGCTAAACTCCAATCGAGATTGGGGACGGAGACAGCAAAACATCTGCAATCGGGTTCAACTTCAATCCCGAGTACAACAACACCCCCAATTCACGAATTAGAAGCACACCCAAATTCTTTGAATTTGACACCCAATACCAACTGCCGTTGGAGTTGGACTGAACCCCAATTCACGAATTGGGTTGTTGGTGGTGGTCTGGCAGTTGTTGGTGCCCTGTGCGTGTGGAAATTACACCAATCCTTATCGAAAAAACAACCCCCATCAATTCATCCAAAAACAGTTACGAAACACCAATCGCAATTGGATGCGCCCCATTTAAACATTGATCACGATCCCTTTTATATGCAATAATTATAACAATGGCTGAACAAGATGGTAAAATGATAGTGAATGCGCTTTATCACGCCGTGGTGATATCGGGTTTCAGTATCGGGTATGCTCGACTATCAAAGATGGCTCTAGGATGGTCCACTCCCAAATTGGACTTTACTGTGAGAGACGCAGGGCTCGCGACCTTAGATGTAGCGGCCTCAGTTTGGACCCAAGATTATCTAGTTAAAGCTGGAATTCTACCAGCTAATATATGGAAATAAATGGCTTCGATCGGAATAATGATAGGTGGTGCACTTGTAAACGCATTGGCGTTCAGCGCTGGCATATCCGCAGAAAAGTCTTGATCCAATGAAATTGGGACTGGATCGCAAGCCCCAACTTTCAGATTTCTATGGACCGTCAGAGGCCCAAAAAGACCGTGAGATCGCGTTCATCGTCGTGGGAATGGGTGTGGTGGGTCTCGTCGGCTACTATATCCAATTTAGATTTTAAATTAATTAATTAATTAATTAAAACAATTTTTTTTATAAAAATATATATATAGAACGATGTTAGTTGACAAACTTTATTACGCTATGATCGATGTAGGCTACATTGCCCAAAAACATCGTTTACCTGGTGCAAAGAGTATGATTCGTCTGGCCCGAGATTATCTCGAGACGTGGCGCGAGGACGAAAAAGCGGCCACCCTTTTCGCAAAGCGGATGTTAGATTCCTCCGAGTTAGATTCCCCTCTCCTGTTCCAACCCAAACGTGATTGGGGCTGCAGCGAAACTTCCAACAAAGGTTTATTATTAACGACGCAGTTACCGGACGAACTGGCGAGGGCATGTTGGAGATTGTCCGATATATTATACTTCGCATACGATGAACACGCACAAACTTGATACCAAACTAACGCGCAAGCTAGCGAATACATACTATAGCCCACGCGGCTACTGGAAGGGACTCGCGGCCATCAAGAACCTCGCGGCGGTGACCAAGGTTTCAGAAAACGCTGTCAAGGAATGGCTCAAGAAGCAGGCCATCTGGCAGATCTATTTACCCGCGCCTCACAATATTCCGCGCCCGAAATTCGACGTGCCGGTACCGAACCAAGTTCACCAAGCGGATTCTCCTGTTTCTCCCTCACGATCGCGTCGGTCGCAAAACGTACAAGTACGCACTGACAATCGTTGACGTAGCGAGTCGTTATAAGGGGGCTGAGCCGTTGGCCACTAAAGAGTCTAAGGAGGTGGCCGAGGCTCTTTCCCGAATATATAAGAGGAGTCCTCTTAAATGGACGAATCTTCTCCAGGTCGATCCCGGCCGCGAGTTCATGGGCGCGGTCTCTCATCTATTGTCTAAGCACAAAGTTTCTATCAGAAGCGGCCGCGTCAACATCCACCAGGACCAGGGGATCGTGGAACGCTTCAATCGAACCCTGGCTGAGAGACTGTTCGGACACCAATATGCCTAAGAACTTGTAGACCCTCATTCGCAATCGACCGAGTGGGTGGCCAGACTGCCCGCCGTGGTCTCCGCACTGAACGGAGAGGTGACCAGATTGATAGGTAAGAAGCCTGTAGATGCCATCAAGTTTAAAAGGGTGACGAGCAAGCCCTCTGCCGTCTCGCGCGCAGGGCGACCCGTTGGTTTAGAAGAGCAACTACTTCCATCAGATGTTTGAGTTCGTCGGTACCTCTATCAACCGGGAGAGCTCGAAGGTGGCAGCCACCGCGCGACTGATCCCGTGTTGTCTCTGAATGTATATCATCTGGATCGCTCTATTAAAAAAACCAAACCCGATGAGCCCATGCTCTATTATTTGGCTGATGGTCCAACTCGCGGTTTTGTTCGCGAAGAACTTCTTATGGTGCCTTCTGACACCCAGTTACCCCCGCCCCCATTGCTTAAATCAAGAGAGGTTCTGTATGTATTCCGTCTGGTAACACTCGTCTTTTATCGTAGTACGCCGATAGTCCTAATTTTCGTTGACAGTATGTTTTCATAACGCCGTCTTTCATTTTAAATCCTCTATTTTGTGCTACATCTATAATGTGTTTTCCATCTTCTGTAGTTTCACTTAGTACTCGTTTATATCTATCCCAATTTAAATTGTTAGTTCTCTTGGACATTCCTTTCGCAGAGTTTTTATTAATTTTAATTTTTTCTACGAAATAACACTTACTGGATAACGCTATCGCCCTATCTCCGCTGAATTCCATTTTGAAAAGTCCTGGCTCTCTTTCGCTCCATTTATCCCAAGCCAACCATTTATTTTTTTCTTTTTCAAACTCGTCTAGTAAGTTAGGTCTAATCAATTCCTCTATCGTTTTCCCACTAACTCCTATATACATACTATCCGTGTCCATCTGTATTAATTCAATGTCTTCTCTTTTTACGTATTTGTCTAGAAATTCGTAGTAAAATTCCAACATTCTCAATTTAGCTAGTTGATAAACCGCTATTCCACAGTGGAAGGGGCTCTTTACTGCACACCGGGGTTTTCGGGAAGATATTTCGTACGCATCTCCTATCTCTTCCAAATCATCAAAGAATGCAGATCTTAACGCTTTGTCAACACAGGTTTCGTCTTGTGTATATGTCGTATTTAAATGTCTCTCTTTTGCCTCTATCATTTTTCCACAACACTAATTGCCTAATAATTTCATTATATCAGCTACTGGTTTCTTATTTGGTTCTACATCGCCTGTTCGTCTTGCGGCTGTAACTTCTTTTGCGAACCATTCGAAGGGTTTACCACTAATATAATCTATAACACGATTAACTCCCGTTATTTCTAGGCCGTGTTTTAAATACCATTTCAATAGTGGCGCGTACAGCAGTACTTTGGTGGCCGACATACATGTAGATCCCACCAATTTTCTTCCATTTCCTCTAGTTCTTCCAGTATCTTCCAAATATTTTATCATGTGTGCTGGAACCTCATCAACATCTACTTCTCTGTTTATAAAAAGTGGAGACATTTCAGAAAACTTATCTTTTAAGTTGTGTGGAACTTCTATATCCACCTCCGCAAACCCAAACCAGTCTCCAGATAAAAAACTCTTTTACAAAACTTTTTAATAAATTTAGGTGGATTATGTGGGGTATCTATATGATGTATTGTTTCTTTTCCACACGGCATATCTTTATTTGACGTAGATAAATATAACGCGTTTGCATCATACCCCAAAATAGCCTTGCAAGGTTTGTTAATTCCATTTGATCCAAATGATCTAATATTTGAAACACCGGCTTCTGCATAGCGTGTAAATACGATTGATGGACCCCCGACTAGAGCGTCTTTCATCATTTCGTATGTTTCTTCTTTTGGTGCATATAGAGCCCCCTCCGGTATAACCACCTTTATAGATTTTTGTTCTTTAATGGTTCCTCTCAATAAATATTGTATAGCCACACCCGGTAGTGTTACCGCATCTTTGAAAATATCCACACCTCTGTGTTTATAAAATTCACACATTTTTTCTACCAGCTTCTAGGAAACGGTGCTACATCTAAATCGTTATATATTTTCAACCAATCTCTGAAAGTTTTCATATTCTTTTCTTCGAAAATTCTACGACATTTACTTAATTCTGTTTCATCTAGTAACATTTTCCCGATAGTTTTGGAATACCATTTCTCTATATCAGGCAGTCCTGGGTAATCAAGTTTGTCCTGGAGAATCGAACCACTCGTAAGGAAAGAAAGATTTCTGTCCTTTGCAGTCGTAGGCTTTTATCCAACTATCGTAAACTTACACCCGGTCCTAGGTAAAGTATTACATCAAGAAATCTAAACTCCGGTAGTAAATAGAAATATTGTCGCGTTTGCCCGTTTTTCCGACCATTACTTTCTTTGTTGTTGCAGATAGTTCACCTACTAAATATTTCTTTATTAAGTTTATATCGTACTTACTGCTGTTAAAACCTATAACCGGTACTTGCTCTATCCACTGTTCGATCTTGGCGATTTGGTTTTTACCTAAATGTTCTGTATTAAACCCATATCTTGACCACACTTCTTCTCTTATAGCTTTTCCCCTGACTTCCAAATCTTCTAAAAAAATTTCTATAAGTTTTGCAGGATCTTTATCACAAATATGAGTTACTGTTCCTGAGAAATTATCTCCTATACTAACGCTTACTGGAACGTGCTCAGCTTCGTACTCTAAACTATTACCTAGCGTTTTAAATTCTGGGTTGAGATACGCCTCAAAATCATATACTATCTGATATGGATAAAGAGTAGTGTCGCAACCGATCTTTATATCTTTACCCTTTAGTTCTTGGAATTCGCATTCCCACATAACTACTAGGTTGAATTCTTTGCTTCTTCTAATAAATGTATCTCTTCTCATAGTGGATAAGCGTTCTTTTTTTCTATGCTTTGCATGAATCTCACACCCGTGCCAGTAACAGCCGTGATATTGATATACGGTATTGTTTTCTTGGCAGTATCCATCTACTGGAGCTCCTAAAATCCATCTTTCACCCCAGTGTCCGCACTGTTCGTGGTGAATGTGAATTCCCTCCCGCTTTTCCACAGAATACATCCAATTGATCGCCCCATAACTGTTAGAACCTTTTGGGTAAAACGCTTTCTCGAACGACGAACGCGGGCGCTCTAAATAATTACCATCACATACTATTTTTGTCTCACCTTTCATACATGTTGGACCATGTCTCTTCATATTACTCGCTTTTGTGAATCTCTGTTTACAATTATTGCAGGCGTAAGTTTTAGATAGGTTTTTAAGGTTTTTTATCAGAAATGCGTGATTATTAAACAGTCCTATTGTCATTGGTTTATTACCTATTTCATTATAGTGCGCTGGTACCTTTTTCAACCACCATACATTACATTCGGTGGGTTGATATACTTCTATACCGATTTTAAAAAACAACATTACTACCGAAATATTGCTTACTAAGTTCTTCCGCTTTTTCTGTACATCTGTCAGGTCTGATCTTTTTATCAAGGTGCATAGCTAGACACCTGAACAGACAAAGATCGTCATTATACTTATCTAAAGAATACATACCTTTTCTATTCCTCAACCATTCTGGAAGTTCTCCTCCTGCTGCTTCTTTGGATTGTAGTCCCAAATCTATTCCCCTACTGCCCTGTATTAGCTTTACAAAAACCTCTACCCATCTTACAAACTTCCACTTTGTATTTGGTCTGTCTATTTTATCGGACATTATTCGTGTTTGCTCCTTATCTGACAGCCATTTTTTAACGGTTTTCATTGATGATAGTGGTTCGCTACCACCGAGATTTTGTGAAATATTAGAGTTTTAGGTTTTCCATTTTTAGTTTCCTCCATATGTTCTAGCTTGTAAGAATATGAATATCTCAAATAAAAATTTATTGTTAGATACGGAGCGAGTTTATCGGACATGCGTTCGGACTCGTTGATGTCAATGTTTTTACGAAAGGATAATGTAACTACCCGTCTTCCATTTTCTACCTTTTCCAATTTTTCATCGTGAGCCCCCAATATTTCTTCACCCTTTTCCACTATCGCGCGAACTATAGATTTTTTCTTATTATTTGGTATTGGGCGTCTCAAATTATTGGTGCTTGAAGGTAATTCTTTAGAATTAATTACACTAGCCCTTAACCCCGCAATACTTTCTTTTTGAATTCTGTTACCAACTTCCTCTGCTAGTGAGAGGTCTTTAAAGGCTCCTCGTTTGTGGGCGCGGGTAAAGCGCTTCATAAATGCCTCATTCTTTGTGGAGTTTATCAGCTTTGTCAACCCCCTAACTCTCAACCGTTTACTATAAGTAATCCCTAGAGATTCGGCTTCTCTTCTCAAACTTTCTATTTCTGACGTTATCATATTTTCTGTAATACAACCTATTAAATTTATCTGTTCAATTGGTCGTGAAAACATTATGTTTTTTTTCACGTCCAATTGAATATAAACATATACATATATATATATAATGGAGTGTGAGACTTGTTGTAAGACGTTTACGCGTAAAAACTATCTACGAAGGCATATAGCGAGACGTAGAAAAAATCCTTGTGTCCCCCCGCAATTTCAATGCCCCAGATGCCATTGTAAATTCGTTAGTGCCCAAACTCTTTGTAGACATAAGCAATTACGCTGTCAGGTGGCTACAGGTGAACGTGGTAGACTAGAGCTGGTAGAATTAGTTGCTGATCTGCGAAATCAATTAGCTATATTGGAGAAGGAAAATACGGAATATAAACTATCACGCGCGGACGTATAGAATTATGCAATATCCCAATTGAACAAACATTTCTCTTTTTTTTTTTCCCCTCCGGCGCATTATCGGGTGGCTATTTCTGGCGTATATAACCTATGGGATTTATATGTTCAATTGGACGTGAAAAAAAACATAAGGTATTTATGACACCAATTGTCACGATTTGCTGTCGGGAGACAATTTCCTCGTTAACCAATTTTTGGTTTTTGGGGGGTGGTGGGGGTAGTATATAGGGTTATAAATGATACCACCGTAGGTGGTATCATTTTGACTCCCTATATACTACTCAATTGTTTCATAACGTTTATATGATATCCCTATATGGATTATTTAATATTTCAATATATCATACTTGTGGACAAATGCCACACATCCATGTAGTTGCAGCCTGTAACTCTGTGACCCTCCTGTATCGTACGTACCAGAGTTACAGTTCCTCCCATAGCATTCCCCTGCAGAGTGGCGATTCAGATCTGATTCGCACTTTAGAGTTTAGATAGTAATTATGACATTTTTAAAATATCTTTCAATTGAAATCTGTAATAGAATCAGGAAAGTGATATAAACTAATACTTCTAAATTAGTTTTTATCCTTGCAGAATATCCAGGGAATAAAATTTTGTCTACTTAGAAACTAGGGTCCAACAAAAATATTTCATGTGAGTTTTGGCTGGCACTGATTTGGTCTCTAGTCAATTCTAGCTTGAATTTACTTAGTAGGTCTTGTGCATTGGTAAATTTATGAAATAATTAATGTAGTATGGTAGTTTCATAATACTGACATTTACTTCATATAAAAAATACACAAAATTGCCGATAATTAACATTTGAAATGCGAATCAGATCTGATTCGCTACTCTGCAGGGGAATGCTATGGGAGGAACTGTAACTGGTATGTACGGTATGGGACCGGGGAGGGTCACAGAGTTGCAGGCTGCAACTAACATCCAGGAAGCCCGTACTATGACCTTTTGGCCTTCACAACTGTGCTTATGAATACTTATCACTTTTGGTTAATTAACTTTGCCACAGTTTATCCAATCTGCCTCCAGCGATATTCATCTGCTGACAGGCCACATTTTCTTGTTTGTTTATTCAATAACTTATGAACCTCTTCACCGATTGTGTTAATATTTGGCCACAATGTTCGTCATGGGATGGTGCTTTGTTTTGACCCATGTGCAACCGCCAAAGGTCAAGGTCAATGAGGACTTATGTTCACCTTGTTTGTCTGACTTCTGTTGTTGTTTTTTTATCAAGGCTGTGAGGGATTAGCTTCATTTAACAATGCCAGTTCTTGTTTTATTTGAATTACTTACACTAGCATCTGTAATGGGAATCTTTTATTAAATTTGGTACAGTATTGTCATTTCACTACAAAAAAGAATGAAAATTCACAAATTTTCCTTACTGGTACATGTATAGCGAAAATGCCAATTTATGCCAAGCAAAATTATCTCCACTGCTTATCACACTTTGTCATAGCATGTACTGGAATTTAACACATGTTTTGGCAAATGTGATAAAATAACATGGTGTGATTGATTTATATATGTCATTTACTTTGCGTGAAGTGAAAAATCACATATTGGATATCTGAGACACAGTCACTTTAATGACAGCCAGGCTATTTTTATGTCTTCAAACTAACCTGAATGGTTGCAAACTATTAGGTTGCTATGAAATCGTCCTAATAATAAAAATCTGCCTACTCTAATCACTCAATTAGCCCACCATAGACCATTCCGCTCTATACACAGCCATTTGGCTCTTCCGCTATTTAAACACCTCCTATTATTTTTAGGACGCTATCAAGAATGCAGGTATATTTTGTATCTCCATAATTTCGTTCTAATTTTGAATTTCTGCCGTGTTTTGGGCTTTATTTGTCATTGGATATTGTTCAATACATGTTATTGTCACTCAATTGTGTTACGTGCTTATTTTTCTTTTGTTTTTTTTGGTGTTTTACACTGTGTCACGTATTTTCGCGGGTCGCGAGGTGCGCGTTTCGGACCCTGTCGGGTTCATCCCCGAGTGTAGTCGCTCCTGTGACAAAAATTTTTTTATTAATTTTTTTTTGTGTGTTTTTCCTGGCGTACTTGCGGTGTTTTCTAACGGGTTTTGTAGCAATATCTGTTAGCATGCCGCAATCACGCGCTTTGTGTGGGCATATGACGTCTCTGTGGGACACCCATAAGGACAGGTGCTTTTCCTGTTGCGGGTGTTGCAAGGAGACGCCATGTGATTTGTCCGCCCTTTGGACGGATACGACGTGGGGCAAGGCTGGGTCTCGTAGGTCCCATACCTCACGGTCGAAGAAGTCTGTGGCCGCGTCTCGGCTCTTGAGAGTGGTGGTACCTTCCGAGGTAGGTAAGGCTTCGGAGGGTGCTTCAGATGGGATCTCCCCATCGGGGGATCGGTGTGCATTGAGAGGGTACGTTCGGGGTCTCTGACTTCTAAACGTTCCTCATGTGATAGGCCGGTGATCCATGCAGGGGATACTGGGCTACTGAGGCCTGTTCTTGATCCTATATCACCCGGTTCTCATGGGGCTTTACCTATCACAGGGTTGCTGCGGCCGGTTCTTGATCCCATATCACCCGGTTCACAGCGGACCCAGCCTCTCACAGGAGAGGCGCCCGGTACTGTGCACCGGGCACCGGGCACCGGGCACCGGGCACCGGGCACCGGGCACCGGGCACCGGTCAGGCACTGGTCACGGGCACCGGGCACCGGTCAGGCACTGGTCACCGGGCACCGGGCACCGGGCTCCGGGCATCGGTCATCGACCAGGCAGTCACCGGGCACCGGGATGACACCGAGCACCGGGCATCTACCGGGCACCGGGTTGCCACCGGGCACCGGACATCCGGGCACCGGGCAACCTCCGGGCACCGGGCAACCACCAGGAACTGGGCACCAGATTCTTCTGGTTCCTTCTTCTCTGGACAGCCAGCTTCTTCCGGTGGGAAGACGTTCTGTGTCTTCAGGTGGTCATCGTTCCATGTGTTCTCGGATGTCAAGAAGTCGATCTCGTCGTAGGGGTCGGGATCGTTCTAGCTCTTCGAGTTCTTCTTCGGGTTCTAGGTCTTGTTCTTCCTCTTCTTCGAGGTCCTTTTCGGGGTTTGATTCCGTTTCTTCTAGACCTCGTTCTCCTGTTCGTCGGAGGAGACGTTCGTATAGATCTACTACACATAGTACTAGTTTGTGGGATCAGATGGCTAAGGTTTTGGGGGCTCTGTCTAAGTCCCAAAACTTAGTGGGTTTGTCGGCTCCTCCACAGCCTGTGGTTCTACCGGTGGATCCGCCTCGGTATGATCTTCCACGTTTCGTGGTAGAGGACTGTCAGTCGGTGCCTGTTGGGCAGGCCACTTCGATAGGGAAGGATTTACCTGGGCAGGGTTGTGTTCTGGATGGGTCGGTTCCCGGAGTTCTAACTGTCTCCCCAGGGGAGGTTAGCTGTGTTCAGGACTCTGAGGTGGAGGGTGAGTTTGATGCGCTTCCTCCCTCCTTCTTGGATGCTCTGAATGCGGTTTACACTCTGCTGCCTGCAGATGTGTGTCCGCCTCTGCCTCCACCACCACCTCGGGTTCATGCGTTGTATGAGGCTGATTCGGTGGTGGAGACGAAGGAGTTGCCGAGGCCCTTTTTCTCCTACAGTAGCGCTTCTGACTAAGGAGATTGAGGATGCTTTTGGGAAGGATTTGGCCACTGCGGGTTCCCGAGTGCCTAGAAGGTTGAATGTCACTCAGGGTTCTAAATTCTACACGCCGCACAATACGGCGTGGCCGTTGAGACCTCCTGTTCTTGATAAGGACGCATCGGCAATTGGTATTTCGTCGGTTCCGGGTCCCGGCTTGCATTTTGCTAAAGCATGGGAGTCGGCTGACTAAACTTCGGTCAATTGTAGCTATGGCTTCACACATTGATTTATGTTTGGGGGCTGCTAAGGAGGCTATGAATCAAGATGATTCTTCGTCTCTGGACGCGGTACTTCAGTCGGCGGCCCGTGCCTCCAAGCATATTCTTAGCACGTCTTTGGCGGCTTCTACAGACATGCTTTTGTCCAGGAGGGACGCTGTGCTATCCGGCTCCTCTGTGTTGACTGGTCCTGCCAGAGATTTGCTCCGCTCAGCTCCTATCACCTCTGATTCCTTGTTCGGGGGCAGGTGTGAACGTGCAGCCAAGGACGATTTTTCTGTTAAGGAACGGTTGTTTTTGACCAGGAGTTTGTCACGTTCCAACCAGGGTGGCTCTCGCAAGAGGCATGCTACTTCAGGGGGGCGTGGGTCTTCTCAGGCTAAGTGGGTTAAGAACACGGTGCCTTCTCGTTCTTTGAACCGTGGGTCTGCACCGAAAGTGACGGTTCCGAGGGTTCCTCCGGCGGCTCCGTATTTCCAACCTCCTGTAGGGTCGTTTTCCAGGAGTGTTGTGTCCGCTCGGGGCCGAGGGAGGGGCGGTTTCTCCGGTCGCCGGCCTCGGAGGAAGACCAGATAGGCCAACTGGGGCCGTTTCGTTTGGGGAGGACCAGCCCATGTCAGTTGTCTCCGCTCCTGTAGGAGGCAGGGTCTCGTTATTTCCTCTCCAGTGGGAGGAGATAACGCGATCCAATTGGGTACGGGAGGTAATCCACCAGGGTTACGCCATCCCGTTTTCTTCCGGTCCCCCCCCCTTGCGAAGGGGTCCACCCTTATGGAATCCCTACAGGGATTTGGTCAAGCGGGAGGCCCTCTCCAGAGAGGTAGCTTCTCTTCTGGAGAAGAGAGCGATAGAGGTGGTTCAGGACGTATCTTCTCCGGGGTTCTACAGTCGCCTTTTTGTAGTTCCGAAGAAGAACGGCAAACTACGCCCTATCCTGGATTTATCCGTTCTGAACGAGTTTGTTCTGTCGGAACATTTCAAGATGGAGACGTCTCAGTCTATCCGGAGCGCCATTTGTCCGGGAGACTGGGCCGTTTCCATAGATCTGCTAGACGTGTACTTCCACGTGCCCATCCGCAGGTGTTCTCGGAAGTTTCTCAGGTTTGTTTCCGAGAATCGGGTGTTTCAATTCCGAGTGTTACCGTTCGGTCTGACGACGGCTCCTCGTGTCTTTACGATTCTCATGGAAACTGTGGCAGCGGAGGCCAGGCGACTGGGGGTCTCTCTGCTCCAGTATCTGGACGACTGGTTAATTCACCATCAGTGCGTTCATTCGCTCAAACGGAATCTGGAGGTGGTGTGGGGCTTAGTTTTGCGACTAGGTCTCATTCCCAATCTCGAGAAGTCGGAGTTGGTTCCCACACAGGATTTCTCTTATGTGGGAATGAACTTCTTGACCGATCAGTCGATCATCAGAGTTCCGTTGGACAGGGTGCGAGGCATTTTGACCAAAGTTTTCCAGGTTTTGGACATGGTATCTATGTCGGCTCGGCACTTTCTGTCACTCCTGGGCGTTCTGGGGGCAGCTGCGGAGTGGGTACTGCTGGGAAGGTTACATCTGCGTCCTCTCCAGTTTTACTTACTCGGGTTGTGGAGGCCTCACCGCGATCCGTTGGATCGGTCTTTACCTCTGGTCACCGTCTTCAAACGGCATCTGAGATGGTGGGCAGTGGAGGACAGGTTCCTACAGGGAGTGTCCATGGTGTTACCCCCTCCGACTCATTTTCTGTCCACGGACGCGTCGGGCACAGGTTGGGGGGCTCATCTGGAACCCCTAGGTCAGTGTTTTTCGGACCAGTGGTCGGTGCGGGAAGCTCGAGAACACATCAACATGTTAGAGCTTTTGGCAGTATTCCGAGGTTTGACTGCTGCGGAATCCGGTCTGCACGGACAGGTGGTGCTGGTTTCTACCGACAACACGACAGTGGTGGCTTACATCAACAGGCAAGGTGGGACTCATTCAATTCGACTGTGTCTGTTGACGCGGGAGATGCTGTTGTGGTGTCACGTCAGACACATCTCCTTGCGAGCCCGGCACATAGCGGGACACAGGAATGTGTTAGCGGACTATCTGTCCCGGCAGTCCTCTCCCGTTCTGACGGAATGGGCTCTGATCCGTCGGTGCCATGCGATGTCCGTGGGGGGGGCCATCGTGGACTGTGCGACAAGTTCAACAACCGGTGCCTCTTTTGTGTCTCCGGTGCCCGACCATCGATTGGCGGTATGCAATGTCCTTGTCGTGGAACCAATCTGGAGGGTACGCATTTAGTTCGTGATGTTGCGAGTTTAAGGAAATTCGCGACGATCAGTCATGATCAGTGGTAGCCCCGTGTTGGACCGACCAGGAGCTGGTATGTCATGCTTTTGGAACTGCTGACAGAACACCCCGTAGTCCTTCCGGTCAGCCAGGATCTTCTGTCTCAGCATGCAGGGAAGACCCTTCACTCCAATGTGCGGATGCTAAACCTTCATGCGTGGCGGTTATCAGGCAGGCCGTCAGACGCGATTGTTTTTCAGAGGACGCTGCCAACGTTATCGCTCAGTCTCAACGTCCATCCACCACAAAGCTGTATGACGCTAAGTGGAGAGCCTGGGTGGATTGGGGCCATCAACAGTCGGTCGATCCACTCAATCCCACTATAGGTGAGATAGGTGAGTTTCTTTTGTTTCTTTTTCATACGAAGAATTTATCTGTGTCGGCCATCCGGGGGTATAGAGCGGCGTTGTCCAGTGTACTTCTGATGGCGCAGCGAGGTTTTTGGGCACTGACATCAAATTGTCGGCTATGATCGCACATTTTGCTAGGGCGCGTTTTGTGTCTCGTTCTTCCACTCCAAGGTGGAATTTGTCTTGTGTTTTGTGGTCATTATCCAAGAGCCCATATGAACCTATGGCTTCAGCCACTTTGTTGAATTGTTCCATTAAAACCGCTTTTTTTCTGGCCTTCGCTACTGCAAAGCGTAGAGGTGAGTTACATGCTTTCTGGATGGCTGATCAGCATATGTCTGTGGGAAAGAACTCCGTTTCTTTTTCATATGAACCGGGTTTCCTTCCTAAGACACACAATCCCTCCTCACATGATCTCGAACCTGTTGTGGTTCCGGGCCTCCCTCCGTCTCGTCTGTCAGCGGCGGTGGATCGCACACTCTGTCCAGTCCGTGCGGTCAAGTATTACGTACGGAAGACTAAGAACATTCGGTCCAACCGTAAGCGTTTCTTTATTCCGACTTTAGGCCAGCGGGAGGTATCGAAATCTACTATCTCCCGTTGGATAGGTAGAGCCATTACTAGAGCTTATACTTCAGTAAGTGGTTCTGCGGCCGTGAAATTTAGGCCCAAGCCGCACGAGGTACGAGCAGTCTCTACTTCTTGGGCTTTTCGTTCGGGCATTTCCGTCAGGAAGGTCATGCGGGCGGCAACTTGGAAAAATTATAATACTTTTTCCAAGTTTTATCTAAGATCGCTATCTGAGCAGGCGGGTGATGTGCTTCAACTGGGTCCGTTAGTGGCAGCGGGTGAAGTTGTGGGTTAGTCTATCGGTAGCATCGCATTTAGACACTTTTTGGATCTACCTGTTTGCGCTCTGCTGGATCTCTTTCTGATAACCCGATCATTCGGTTTGTCATTACAGTTCCAGTGGAGTATGGGGGTTGGGAAGTGTGGCTCATCGCTAGAGGAGCTTCACTTGCTTTTCTTCATGTATGGGTGTTTGTGGTTATGAATGGTTTATACTGTTCATCACACTGGTCATTAGTTTTTGGTGTGTACATTTTGGATAAGAGCAAGGCAACCTAACCAGTTTGTTGCAGGGGTGTTACAAAAGGTTAGTTTTACCTTTAGTTAGTCATTTTTTGGTTTCTGCTCTCTTTGTCTAACTTATATCAGTTTATATGGTTATGGTTTTGGGCTAACTTATGGCCAGTTTTACGCCTAAGCACTTACTTGTTAGGATGACCTTAGTGCTTAGGACGTTGTTTATGTGTTCTCGATATGGACGAGTTATGTATCGTCATGAGACAATGTTCAGTCTTGGTATTTATCTCGGTTGAGTCTGTTGCATGTGAGGTGCCAGGCAACATCTTCGTCGAGGTTTCTTTCGGTCAGGATCTGCGTTCACTGAGCAGCCTCCGTCGTGCTTCACTAGGGTACAGATCGGTTCTACGAGTCAGTCCTCATGGCTCGCGTGGTGGGATCGTTCTTCATCCACTCTTCACCTACTTTCGTTTGAGAAGGGGGGGCCATTTGGGCGCTCCGATGCTTCTTTGGTGAGTCTATGTTTTTACATTATATGTAACAACTAAGTGATACCTAGGCCATATATATTTATATTTGTCTGTTTTCGAGGGTTTTTAATATGCCTTACCATTCCGGTCGAGTATGAGTAGTGAGAATACCTCCCACTATCACTACGAATTCTTGCAACCATTCAGGTTAGTTTGAAGACATAAAAATGGAAAATTATTACTAATTTTAGTTTTTATTATTCATACTCACCTGAATGGTAAGGTAGACCCTCCTCCCGTTCCCCGCTTGATGGTTTCATCTTCTCCCTACTTCAGTTTCTTCGTGCTGCTATTCTACTAGCAGTTTGATTTCCTTTTGGAAATTAGTATTTTGAAGCTGTATACCTAACAATAATAGAAGGTGTTTAAATAGCGGAAGAGCCAAATGGCTGTGTATAGAGCGGAATGGTCTATGGTGGGCTAATTGAGTGATTAGAGTAGGCAGATTTTTATTATTAGGACGATTTCATAGCAACCTAATAGTTTGCAACCATTCAGGTGAGTATGAATAATAAAAACTAAAATTAGTAATAATTTTCCATTTTTAGCTCACCTCAGCCAAAGGCTCAAATGAGCTATTGTTACCGCTTGTCGTCCTTCCGTCCAAAATTTCAAACGTCTTATTCTCGTGAACCGCTGGGCCAATGTTGGTCGAACTTCACATGGATGATCTGTGAGTGGGAGCACGTCAGATTTGTAAAATTGGAGGTCATCGCATAATCCAAGGTCAAGTTTTTAAAAATCTTCTCACAACAGCCAGAGTGCAACAAAACTTGAGAGGAATGATCGACAGTCAATACTCTGTCAGATTTGTAAATATTGTGACACAGGGGTCAAAAATTGGCGGGGTCCGTGGGGTCAACTACGGGTAAAATTTCACATTTGACCGAATATGCTGATGTCATATATCAAATCGAAGGTATTGAGGAGACGATCACTCTGGATCATTTTTTGAAACATAAATTTACCTTTTGTTTTCTTAGTTTCATAGTTATCTAGTCAAGTTTCACAGACCATTTCCTAAAGTATTAGTTTACCACACCCAAGCCATTTCCACCCTCCTTTGAGCACCATGTTAAATTTCCATTTTTCAATTTTATTATTATTTGGCAGTTGCATATTTTTATAGACCAATCTAAAACAGACATATTATGTTTCACTGTTTGGCGGCTGGCGGGCAGAAAATCAATTTGTACTCCACGGGCTTCGTTTTAAAGAGACTGTATTTTTTGGCTTCGTTTTAAAGAGACTGTATTTTTAAAGGTTTTACATAATGTTAAGATCTACACTAAGAATGTTGTTCATTTAATTGGGGCCATTACTTCACGTACATATCTGATACGCAGAATCTTTAATACTGTTATTAATTGTAAATCATGGACCACCGATGGGGGCATTATTGTAAACGAATATGATCGCCTTTCTAATTGTTTGTGTGACCCTAGTGGAATTTCATTACTAATACAATCCTAGCAACCATGTCTACTTTCCTTCTGTTCAAGTTTAGAATGTTGTATCTAAGGTCAATTGTACGCTACGCTTGGTTCCATATATAAGCAATTTTACATCATAACGACATGGATATTAAAATTGGAACTTTTAATGTAAAGGGTATGGTGTCAAAAAGCAAGCGCTTACAACTGATGCAATGGATTAAAGAAAATGATTTTGCTATTTGTTTTATTCAAGAAGCACATTTTACGGCAAATGATAAAATACAATGGGAAAATGAATGGGACGGCGATGCTTATTTCAGTGGAAATTTTAGTAATAAAGAAGGGGTTGGTATTCTAATATCACCAATTTTTTAGTATAAAATACAACAATATAACGAAGCAGTAACCGGCAGAATGCAAGTTCTAAAAATAAGTATATCAGAAAATGATTATACACTAATTAATTTATATGGTCCGAATGAAAACAGCTTTAACTTTTACCAAAATATGGATACTTATATAGAATCTTTCGAAACTGATACATTAATAGTAGGTGGAGATTTCAACACAATTTTAGACCAAGAAAAATGGAAGAAACAAATTATTATCCATCATGAATAAATACAATCTACTCGATATTTGGAGAATTCTTAACCCTAATTCAAGAAAATATACATGACATTCAAATACTAAGCCGCCAATATTTTGTAGACTAGATTATTTTTTAATTTCTGAAAACATAATAAATCGTGTAGCAAATAGTAAGATTACTACAGGATATAAGTTGGATCATTCAATGGTATTTTTCTCGATTCATACACAATCTAATAAACGAGGTCCAGGTTACTTTAAATTAAATAATAGCTTACTGTTAAATGCCGAATATCAACAAAATATTAGACAAAATATTTCTTTAGTTACTGAAACGAATGAAGGTGCAAATCCTAATACATTATGGGAGATAATAAAAGGAACGATTAGAAACGAAACTATAAGATTTGCTTCAATAGAAAAGAAAAAAACATTAATTATAGAAAAAAAAGTTAACGGATGAAATAAATAAATTAGAATCAGAATACTCTAATATTACAGAGGAATACCTTTTAACAGAACTAAATAATAAGAAGGACCAACTACATATAATATACACAAAGAACGGGTTAGAGGAATAATATTAAGAACCAAAGCCGAATGGATAGAGGGTGGAGAAAAGAATACAAAATACTTTTCTAATCTCGAAAAGAAACGGGCATATATACAAAGTTATATACAGAAAAAGACATGCAAGCAACTAATCATGATTTTTTCCTGAATAATAATGAACATATACTATCGGAAGAAGAGAAACAAAATTGTGAAGGCATGTTATCTGAATATGAATGTAAGAATTGCAAAAGGAAATGAAAAATAACAAAAGTCCAGGTTCAGATGGTATTACGGTTGAATTTTACAAACTCTTCTGGAATGATATCAAAGAGTATTTTATAAATTCCATGAATTATTCATTAGAGAAGGGAAACTTGAGCGAATTACAAAAACAGGGAGTAATAACATTAATACCAAAAAAAGACAGTGATTTATCCATTCTTGCAAACTGGAGACCGATATCCCTTCTTAATTTCGATTATAAAATTGCTACAAAAGCTATTGCAAACCGGCTGAAAAAAGTATTACCATCAATAATAGATCATTCACAAACTGGATTCATTAAGGGGAGATACATTGGAGAAAACATCAGAACATTATGCGAATCGGTAGACTTTTTGAATGAAAGTAATTCTCTGGGTTTATTATTCTTTGCAGATTTTGAAAAAGCCTTTGATACAGTTGAACACGAATACCTTCTAAAGGTCATGCAATATCTTAATTTCGGCAACAACATTATTAATTGGATTAAACTTTTTTATTCAGATGCAAAAAGTTGCGTTACATTATCAGATTTGTTCTCAATAAGCCGAGGTGTCCGTCAAGGCTGTCCATTATCACCATACCTATTCATAATTGCAATAGAATTATTATCAAAAGCAATAGACAATGAAAAAGATATAACTGGGGTAAAAATAAGTCACATAGAACTTAAAAAGACAATGTTTGCTGACGATGCTACATTTATATTAGATGGTACACAAAAATCATTCGAAACATTAGTATACCTTATAGATGAATTCAGTAAAATTTCGGGCCTCAAACTCAATACAAAAAAGTCGACAGTTCTTCGGGTGGGTTCCCTAAAAAATACAACACTAATTTTTTGCCCTACAAAGCATTTTATATGGACATCAACAAGCGCAAAGACATTAGGAATTACTTTTTCAAATGATAATAAAAATATGCATGAACTAAACCTTACTCTGAAGATAAAAGAGTTTGTTAAAAGTCTTGAGACATGGACAAAAAAAACAACTAAGTTTATTAGGTAAAATTACTGCGATCAAAACATTTGCTCTTCCGAAACTGATATATCCATTAACAGTCTTACCTGACCCACCAGATAGCTTAATTAAAACAATTAAAATGAAATTGTTTGATTTTCTCTGGGATGGAAAACCCGATAAAATAAAGCGGAACACAATAATTCAAACATATGAACACGGGGGTTTAAAGATGGTCGATATAGACAGTTTTATAAAAGCGATAAAAGCATCATGGGTAAAAAGAATATGTGATGATAAAAACCATGGCCAGTGGAAACTGCTATACACACAGAAACTTGAACCATTTGGTGGGAAACTACTTTTCGAATGCAATATAAAACCACAGGATATAAAACACTTATGTAAAGAAAATACTTTCCAATTCAATGTTTTGGCATCATGGGCTAACATCAATTTCTCAGAAAAAAACGAAAGTATATCAAAAGAAATTATATGGAATAATTCTAACATAAAGTATCAAAACAAAACAATAATTCAAATCTTGGCACGAAAGGGGTATTAAATTTATAGAACAGTTATATGATTATAGAGTAAACAAATTTATCGGTTTTAATGATTTTGCGGAAATGTATAATATAAGGGCAGATGATTTTATCAAATACCAAGGTTTAGTAAATAATATTAATCTGCAATGGAAAGAAAAAATTAAAACAGAAAACATAAATACCGTACAAACTCTGAAACCTATTTTACAAAAAGTACAGACAAGCAATGGAGCAAATAAACTTCTATACACTATACAAAAAAAAACAAAAAAAACATAGAATCAATAAAATCAGAGCAGAAATGGACGAATGAATTTCCCGATTTTAATTTCGAATGGAAAAATATATACACAACTTGTATGCAATTTACAATAGATACCACACTACGGAATTTTCAGTATAAATATTTAATGAGAATCATAGGCACAAATAAATTATTACTTATTTGTGGCCTGGTACCAAGTAGTTTATGTGATTTTTGCAGCATGAATGTGGAAAATATAAAACATTTATTCTGGGAATGCCCAAACGTACAACATGTATGGTCACAACTAAGAACATTCTTAAATGAAAGAGGTGTGGTTTACGAAATGAACTTTAATACGATTTCATTTGGTGTAAACCAAACAAACCTTATCGCTAAACAATTTAATTTCATTATCATACTTGCAAAGTATTTCTTCATTAAATGTAAATATGAAAAACAAGAATTGTCATTTAACTTGTTCATGAAATATTTGAAAAGACGAATCAATATTGAAAAAGAAATAGCCACAATGAAAGACAAGCTAGATCTGCATATAATAAAATGGGGTAATTTCAACTTTTAACACCCACAAAAGAAATATTAATAAAATAAAAAGATGATCAATATGTACCAAGCGTAGCAAAGTTAATCACATGCTTATTAACACTATATATCAACTATATTATATTATTGACATAAACGTTATACATCACATGTATTACAAATTACGACAACAGAAGGAAGACCTCTATCTTTTTTCTCTCTTTTCTATAACTCTCTTCTTAAAAAACTCTTCTTAAATAAGCTCACTTTCTAAATACATTATGTATGCTCTTTTCTAGTAACATGTCATGTGATTTCAACTATGTTTTGTTATACAATATGTACATGATACATGATGTATTTACAAATTGAAAATAAACCATTTAGTAAAAAAAGAAAGAAAAATAATCATTGTTTGGAGCATAAGTACTGCTTGGAATATCTCCATTATACTAAGTACTTCAGGGCTCCAGATAAGGAATTAGTAATTGAGTATTGTCACTCCATCATTTCTGAAGCAATTGGGTATTTCACAATTTTAATTGGGTAAAATAAAATCACACTACAGTTTACACATCAACAGACAGCACTTATGAATAGTTTGCGTCAAAATGAAAACATGTCTTGGCATTTCATTATACTTGTCTCCTTGGAGACAATTCTAATGAAATACCAAGATGTGTTTTCATGGAAAATAAGTAAAATATGCTATATTTGTGGTCTGTTTATTGTTTTCTAGCATGATGAAGGTACCACAAATTTGTTATTATACCCCCACAAACAAAGTTTGTTGGGGGTATATAGGAGTCAGTCGGTCTGTTGGAAATTCCCTTCCGCTCTATATCTTCTACACCGATGCATGATTATCAAATGGCTTGGCACAAATGTTTCTCATGATGAGAAGGTGTGTCGCGATCAATAACCACGCACCTACGTGCAAGGTCAAGGTCACAGTTGAAGGTCATAGGTCAAACCTATCGAAATTCCCTTCCGCTCTATATCTTCTACACCGATGCATGTATTATCAAATGGCTTGGCACAAATGTTTCTCATGATGAGAAGGTGTGTCACGATCAATAACCACGCACCTACGTCCAAGGTCAAGGTCACAGTTGAAGGTCAAAGGTCAAACCTATCAAAATTCCCTTCCGCTCTATATCTTCTACACCGATGCATGGATTATCAAATGCCTTGGCACAAATGTTTCTCAGGATGAGAAGGTGTGTCTCGATCAATAACCACGCACCTACGTCCAAGGTCAAGGTCACAGTTGAAGGTCGAAGGTCAAACCTATTGAAATTCCCTTCCGCTCTATATCTTCTACACCAATGCATGGATTATCACACTATGCCCAGGGTCAAGGTCACAGACTTGATGCGTTTGAAACCTTAACGCTCGGCTAAATGGCTTATAATCAAAAATGCCTCGTTTTCTTTGGCTGCCAGTGGGGGTATTTGTGTGCCGATAGACCACATTTCTAGTTGCTTTTTGATACTCACAGGCGTATTGATATCAATTGGGCGAACATATCTGTTGACGCTTGATCAATTTCACATGGTACTTGCATTTTTGTGTAATAAACTCCTACGACAACGTTCAGTCAATGGATCTGAAACTTTACACACATCTTTTGCACATATTGAACATGCACATCATGTATTATGACGAAATAAACTTGGCCAATTTTTATACCTATTACAATCTGTATCGGATATAGAGTTTGTGTAATCAACTCCTCTGACAGGTTTCTGTCAATCGATGTGAAACTTTACACATGTCTTCTACACATATGATATTGAACACATGCACCATGGTGTTTTATGACGAAAAACCTTTTTTTCACAAAAGATACAGCCTTTTCCACATACAATGTACCATTTTTCTACACACACATTCCTGCATGCAATTATGTAATAGGGTATAGTGTGCCATAAACTCCTCCAACAGCTTTTTGTCAATCATTCCCTCAACGGGCATCTTTTGTGACTGACGGCACTCTTGTTAATTATGCACCCACCAATTTTTTTTTGGGGGGCGGGGGGCATTATGTTTTACCCCTGTCCATGCGTCTGTCCGTCAGTAAGGCAAATGCGTTTAAGTTTTCAATAATTCCAGCACACAAATATTTACACAATTCCCTAACATTTGATTGGTCCGTAGCAAGTCTCTGTTCAGAATTTATATCCCAGTAAACTCCGTGCCGAACTACTTTCCATAACCGTCAGGCGCAGATAAAATAATTCTTAAGAAAACGGAAAATAAACACATTTTCTTGATGAATTTATTTAAAATGCTGGAATTATAAGGAATGAATGGCCTTTTTGTGGAATTTATCAGGGATATAAACTTGGAAAAGTCGTGGGAATACTGGACGAGGCCTTCCGGCCTTCGTCCAGTATTCCCGCGACTTTTCCAAGTTTATACCCTGATAAATTCCACAAAAAGGCCATTCATTCCTATAATAACTCCTTCAATATTTGCCCATAATGTCTGTCTATGGATTAGCTTCGTAATAACAATGCCCTTTTAATATCAAGGCTGCAGATGGGGGCATCCGTGTTCTATGGGTTTTTTTTAATTAATTTTCATACTTGTTTTTTCTTGAATTGTGATAATGTATATGTGTCACAAACTGATCTGTACTTGCTTGTTTCTTATTTCCAATGTAACCAGTCGGAGCTCCAGATAAGGCGTGTATTGGTGTATTGTACACATTTATTGCGCACTGATTTTCAAAAGTGGCAGCTCCACGTACTCATAAAAGAATGAAAAAAGTCAGTGGTTTTCAATTGACATTCAGGAGTAAATGCTGTAATAAAGTTGACAAGAAAATGTGGCCTGTCTGCACACGAATGCCCCCGGTGGCAGCTTGAAGAAATTGTTAATAATAAATTTTCATTTGAGAAAAATTCAAAGTTGTGATGGTCAAAAGGTCATGGTCATATTAAGGACAGCATGGATGTGTATTGTGCACAAGTATGATGTATTGAAATATTATGGTGATCCTTCAAGGGATACATGTATAGAGGATATGACCGAATTGGGAAACTCCGGTGGAATTCTTAATGTGTGAAAAAAGTTCAAAGTTGTCAATGTCAAGGTTATATTAAGGGCAGCGTGGATGTGTGGCATTTGTTCACACATATGATGTATTGAAATAATCCGTCGAGAGATATAGAAGTTATGACATAATTGAGAAACTTCGGCAAACTTCAGATTGGTTGAAAAAGTTAAAGTTGTGAAGGTCAAAAGGTCAAGGTCATATTAAGAGCAGTAAGAATGTGTGGCATTTCCACAAGTATGATACATGTGGGCCGCGCTCTGTGAAAACCGGCCTTAATGACAAAATTTTCAATTTGCACTTTTTTACATTTTTGGATGCGGACACCTTTCACAAACAATATTCTGAAAAGAAAATGCAAATATGTTTCATAGTTTTTGTTTTATCTCACTTTTTGTAGCACCATGTCAATCACGCAAGGAAAAAAAGTAACGTCATCGAGAAAATGACGTTATTGAAACGCTGACGTTTGTACAATGCAACACAACAGCCTACAATAGAAATGCGTGTTCATAGACTCATTGACTGTGCTTCCTGTAAACTGTATTTGCTGATAAGTTTCACTAAATGTTTCTACAACTGTTACTATGAATACTACATGTATCAAACATCGAACAGAATAAAACTATAATATGTACATGTAGTGAACAAACCAAGCGCACCACTATCAATGTTAAATCTATAATTAGCTACATGTGACCTCGTAATTTGCTACTATCGCCAACTATCACAGATTATGCATATGCATGTATCGTCAGAAAGATACATTGTAATTATTTGAGAATTTAGTTTAGAATCTAATTGACGTTATTTACGTAACAGTTAATTGTGACGTCACTTATTGATGTAGACATTACGTCACTCATCAAGGACCAAACACAAACAACTAAACGACATTCCTGGTGTTTGAAATTGAAAAATCTGTGACTAATTCTGTAGAAATGAATGGCCTGAATTTGGTTAGAATTTGGATAGGCCTATATGGCTGCACATATCAATGACTTCAGCGCCAGATGGTGTATAGAGGGTAGTCAGACACCCCCGGGGAGTTTTAAACAAATTAAAAATCGACTGTCCATACCCGACTCTCGGAATTAAATTTACCTCGTACTAGCAGGTAGGAGGTCTATGGAAAAATCCTGCGCTGACCCCCACTCCCTCGGCTGCTCACCGCCGCGCCACTGCCCCCACACCGAGAGGGCTGATATTGTTATATTAGGCGTGTCAGCTTAAAACAGTTATTGTGTGGGCTACCCGTCTCGATCATGTCTATGAATTTACTGCCGGTACTGATTTTTTATATAAGTTTCTTCAAATTTTAAAAATGTACGCATTTATCAACCGTACTTTGTAGATTCCTTCATATGTTTGTATTTGCGTGACTGATGCCCGCGCGACAGCATGCGTATTCATTTAGTAAGTGGAATGTATAGTTGTTAAAATAAAAAGTGGCCAAAAGAACATTCAGGGCAAAATTATCCATTACTGTGTATTTTTAAATGTGTTTCGGTTTGAATTTTTGATGATGGGTTTACCATTTGAAAACAAATATATATACAAGTACATAAACCTGTCAATGTCGTGAAAATGTATCGATGTGACATACATGACTGTATAATTGTTACAAAATGTTCTGATAAAAATACCGGCAGTAAGCATAATAGTACTGGTGCATGTACGTGTATATGTATACACTGTATCCTCTCGTCGGGAATAATTAATTTGTAAACAAAATTTTCAATTTAATTTTGTTGCGTTTCAGAAAAAGTACATTCAACGCCTTAAGCTTTGTAAACAAAGAAATGAGTGACCAACCAAGCCATGCTAAAAAGCACCGTGGCGTATGTATATGTATTTTGAAGTCATGTCTGCACACTATATAATCAAGTCAGCTATTTACACACTAAATTTGTACTGACCACAACATTGCGACATTTGTTTGAAGCGTCTCGTTTTGAATTTAGACGTGTTGAATCTGAAAATATAGAAGTTGTGTATTCCAGGGCGGATTCACGTAGGGGAAAACCCGGTGCGCGTCCCCCTAAAAGTTTGGCGAGTAAAGATATGTTTGCTCTAAAATGCGTTATAACGCAGCAAAATGGGGAGTAGACATCAAAAATATTCAGGAGGGCATACCGCCGGACACACCTAGCAGTCTCCCGAGCTCCGCTTGGTCGACGAACAAACGGTGCTAGTTCGAAAATATATAATAAACTGTTTCAATTAAGAAGTCCCGCCGCCCCCCCCCCTCTAACCTGAAAACCTGGATCCGCTCCTGGTATTTGCTTTATATTATTTACACGCCTCCTACTAGAACGTCCCTTTGATAAAAACAAACACTAAAGCACGCAGACATCCAATGTTTAGTAGTCAGTAAATTAACAACGATCTAAAGTAGGACTTCTTAAATTTGTAAATGTTGGCGATCTGTGCATCTGCGCAGCCTGATCAGGGTCTGCACTGATTGCAAAAATATAAGTAAAATATATGCCATACATTCATATAACCATATTTACAAGTGGTCAATTAAAATAATATTTAACAGTCATCAAACGGCAATCGCACGGCTGATGTAATGTGATATTTTTGAAAGTCGCTAAAAATTACGTGACATTAGAAGGTACATGCAAGTGGTTGCAGATACAGATACAAATCAGTACGATACGTCCCTGGGGCCCGTTTCACTAAACTTCGTAAGACTAAAATGTTCGTAAGTACAAAATTAAGATAGTCTGTAAATTCCACATTAACAACATTTTCCTGTAAACAATTATTTCATTTACATTTATTGAGCAGCTTATGCTCAATAAATGTAAATCAATCAATTGAAATTTCCAGATGATCCTAGATTTGCACTTACAAACATTTTAGTCGTACAAAGTTTTCTGAAACGGGCCCCCGGTGGCTACAATTATATTCGCACTAAATATGCCTGTGACACAATACCAACACACGAAATACTAAATAATAAAACATGTTTGGCCCAGTTTCAACATGATGCGATATGTCAGAAGCCGCGTAATTATTTTTCTGACAATTTCCCAATTTTATTTTATGTTAATTTTTTAAACATTCGACGGTGAACTAGTAAATCAAATGAATTAAGACCTAGACCCAGTTCTATCCCTGGCAAATTTTATCCAGAATATGTGTCACAGTTAATGAGTCACTGTTTATATTTTCTTTAATAAAAGTAACGGTTGCGGGCACACTTTCACGTAGAGCGGGAACGGGTCCGACCGGCCGTCGTCACTAACCGCCCACATCAGTAAACACGTTTAAACCTAAGTTGATATCTTATATTGCGCATGTTCATTTCCCCGTGAGTTTTAAAGTTGCAACAAACAGTGCAGAAAGTATTGCCATTACGAATTAAATCGTTTTCCATAGAACGACATCTGTAAACCAAGACCTTTTCATAAATATGGCCATGCAATATGTAGATATACGTAGACACATAATTAAGTCATGAATACATGAATGCAGTGTTACCCGAGTGTGTCTACATATTTCGAAAATCGGTTGTCACGTTCAAATTATGAAGGTTAGCGTTACTGCGTAATGCAGTGTAATCTATAAATAAATCCCAAAATCGAACTGGCTGTGTACCGTGTGTACGGTTCCGTCTTAGACGGCCGAAAATACCGACCCTGCTCTAATCTGAACGGGACCGTATAGTATAATTAGTAAAGAGCGCACACATGCGCCCCGGGGTCGATCTCAAAGTTGTAAGTACATGTACAGCTGATGGTGGTCGCCAGACAGGATAAGTTTGTTTTCTGTGAGTATTCCAGTTTCAACCCAAATTAAGAAACATGCAGACGCCTCCATCTACGCCGACTACAATTGTTCTCGCGTTTGTTTGTAATTGTTATATACATACATGTATATAAATAAAGTTTAAAAGAAATATTAGCGTTATGATTACATAATACTGATATTGTTATGTGTTATCTAAAAATATCGGTTGTATGGTTATTTAGTTTCAAATGTCATTTCACAAGTCGTCCATATAATATATTAGAACAAGAAACGAGGCAAAGCCACGAAGGCCATGTTTTTTCCAAGCATAGATATTTGGATAACAAAATTATACCCACTTTTTGTAGACTAGATGGCCGTGGCCTGCGTGTCGCGCCTTGGGGCGAGGCATGGACACTAACAAAATAGATATAGTAGATGGAAAAACTTTAACAAAAAAACTTTAACCGGACACACGGACGTACGGACGGACGTATGCCAAAATGCCGACGATATCGCGCTTTCTGCAAGCGGGTGCGGTGCGACCATGATGATAAACACCCATGTGAAGTATCAAGGTAATGGGTGAAGCAGTTGCAGAGATATAGTACACGAAAAAACTTTAGCAAAAAAATTCAAAATAATTTGACCTTGACATTGGGCACAGGGGCCGCACGGTTGTGGGGTAGAATGAAAATATGGATGATGATAAACACCCATGTGAAGTTTCAAGGTAATGGGCGAAGCAGTTGCAGAGATATAATGTAGTATAACGAAAAACAATTAACCAAAAAACATTAACCAGACGTACGTTAAAAAGTTAAGGTTGAAAATGGCTAAGTCAATTACGTAGAAATAATAGGTGAAGGTAAAAAAAATGGTCACATGTTGGATAGTTTTATGTGGTAGGCACCCCTTGGTTATGAAGCTGTGAAAGTTTGGTGGTACTAGGTGGTACAGTACCAAAGAAATGGACTTAAACACGAAAACTTAACATTGTAAACGCGAAAACTTAACATTGAAAATGGCTAAGTCGACTGCGCAGAAAAAATGGGTCAAGTTAAAAAAAAAGTAACATGTTGGATAGTAATATGTGGTGGGCACCCCTTGATTATGAAGCTGTGAAAGTTTGGTGGTCCTAGGTGGTACAGTAACAAAGAAATGGACTCAAACACGAAAACTTAACATTGATTGTCGACGCCGCCCGCCGCCCGCCCGCCGCCCGCCCGGCTTTCGCCAATCCAATAGCCTGGATTTTTTTCTCAAAAAACCTGGATAAAAATCATAAATGCAATATGCCCATTTGTATAAAAATAATCAACAAAATTACTACGTATTTCCTTGAAGGAAACCGAAGAAAAAAAAGACAACTATCTGAACCACTATGAAAACAACTGTACATTTCTGCCACGCTATAAATAGGACAACATATTGCAATTTCGCAACAATTCCAAGTGTCAAAATCCGACGTGACGTTGGTAAATTTATGCGTAACTTTGCGGCGTCATTTTCAGCCTTTCATGACGTTGTCATTAAGGCTGGTTTTCACAGAGCGTGTATATTGAAATATTTAAGTAATCTATCGAGAGATATAGAAGTCTTGATGTGTGAAAAAGTTCACACGGATGTGTGGCATTTGTCCACAGGTATGATGTGTTGAAATATTTAAGCAATCGTTCAAGGGTTATAGAAGTTATGACATAATTGAGAAACTCCATCAAACTTCCTAATGTGCCAGACACACAGTCCAAACACAATATACCTCCGGCTCTACCGAGACCGGGGGCATCAAAATTCACTTATTTAATCAGCTGTGTTTTCTTTCTTTTCTCATTCATTCTCTGTCATATTTGAAATATATGTGATGTACCATATTTATTATAATAGCCCGCTCTCTAATAGTAGCCCCCTCCCTCCTATGTTTTCAGTCAAATATTTTTTATTTACACATAGTAGTCATCTGAAAATTCAATTGTATGCGTTTTTATGCAAGTATAATGTTATTAGTGCTTCAGAACATTGAATAGCCCTGGGAGAATTTATTAAAATGATTACGGTATATATAATAATCTATTTACAAAAGTAAATCAAAGTACTGAAAGTACTACAATATATTATCAAAAAAAACTGATCACTTGCGGAACTAGAGACTGAAAGTTGCATATTTTCTCAATCATCATCCAGAGGTAAATGTACTGTGATGGTGCAAACCCATTCCCACACATACATTTTTTCTGGAATAAATTAATGTTTGAAACTCTCAGAAAAAAATGTACGAAACTGTCGGCTAACTGGTCACTTCTATCTAACTGTGAGAACTAAAGCTGAACTACATACATGCAGCTACTGTATTCATACTCACAAAATGTCTTGATTCTTACTTTCCAGGATTAAACTGATACACCGAGCCCAAAACTGTGAAAACTATAGAGAATAGTACCGGGTATACATGTATGTAGAGTTTTAGATACAAAGCAAGACCAAAACGCCATAGGATAAGTTGGCACAGGGCACTATTTTCTTGGTCGTACTCGCCATTTAGGCATAGCACGGCAATATGGCTGCCCCATAGAAATTTGTGTGACATAATCTGCTAACATATTGATGATATAAATACACATTGAATTTGAAGTAAAAGTGAAAGGTTTAACATCCCAGTATATAGAGATGGGACCACCGTTTAAAGTCTTATTCGACAGACCAGTGGGATGGATTTACTATGCAAGCATTCTTCACACCTAAGTGAGGACTGAACTCACAACCTCTGCCATTGAAGTCAAATGCCATATCCCCTAGGCCAAGGCCCATCCACACATTGAATTTGAAATCAGGGGTTACAATACTCTTGAAACACAAATCTACTAGCTCTACTAGTGCACAACTAAGCCTGTCTGTTAACCCTTTCAACACTACACACTACATACCTCTTTAGCAGTATTTGCAATCAGTGCAGATCCAGATGAGCCGTCTCTGAAGAGCTGTCTCATCAGGATCTGCACTTGTTTTGCAAGTAATTTTCATACATTTTAACAAGAAAAAAAAAACTTTTATAAATGGACCAGTCTAAAAATCATTTTGTGACGATTGATTTGGTCCTTAAATTTACATATAACAGTGCATTCAAGTTACTTAATGTTGAAATGGATAAATTTCAGTATATCAGAGAGAGAATGGCATCAGGTGGTGACGGTGTCCGGACGCGGCGTGTCCTACAGAGACAGTACTCCGGCTATCCCGATGCTATTTGGGGAATGGGACTCCGAAAGGCCTATGGCCGGGGAGACAACAAGCTACAGGTGTTGAACGACTTGAACATTGCTGTCCCACGAGGCTCGATGTAAGTGCAAGTACCAGGGGTGGGAATTTTCAAGAGATATCCTGAAATCAGTATTTGAGGTTCCTGATAATTGTAGAAAAATACTAATGTTTCACCATGGGAAGCACACTTTTAATTGTTTAGCCATTTTCATGCTTTGGCATTTGGAACTGTCCCCGCTTGTGAAGTACATGCAGTATAAACTCTCTAAATCTGACACCCTGGAAGGTGATTGATCAATTCCCAAACTTTGTCAGCAGAAATGATGGAGTGACAATACTCAATTACTAATTCCTTATCTGGAGCCCTGGGCAATATAGATCTTTATCAGGCTACAGTGTACAGGAGTGAGCTAATTGATCAGGAGCTATACTGATCACAAATTCCATAAGTACCTCCAGTCACAGCCAGATTTAACATGTTCAAATGTTTCAGATACGGCCTTCTAGGCCCGAGCGGTTGTGGGAAGACTACGTTATTGAGGAGCATTCTCGGCCGTTTACATTTAGATTCGGGGCGCCTCATTGTTCTAGGTGACCGACCTGGGGCAAGGGGTCACAAGGTACCGGGCAGTATGGTGGGCTATATGCCACAGGTATGTATCAGTGAATATGTAACAATTATTGTACACATGGGCTTGGAAAATGGACCTTTTGATATTTGCAATATTAACTCATTTAATGCTGAGGATATGCCATTTTGATCGGGGAAAATCATATTTTCTTTAAATGTGCTTTGAAGTATATGTCGTGACCACCATTTTAACCGTCTCATCGAGACGGTTCAAATGAGTGGTCGCAACATACTTTTATTGAGAAATAACAAAAACAAAAATAAAATATTTAATTTTTTTATACCTCTCTAAAAAATTAAAACCTATACAAATGCAAACAGGTAATATATATTTAGTATGGTGGGCTATATGCCACAGGTATGTATCAGTCAATATGTAACAATTGTATACATGTGTTTGGAAAATGGACCTTTTGATATTTGCAATATTAACCCATTTCATGCTGAGGATATGGCGTAATATTTTCTTTAAATGTGCTTAGAAGTATATGTCGCGACCACCATTTGAACCGTCTCGTTTAAATATTTAAAATTTTTGTGATGGTTGGATTGGTTTCAAAATTAACATCACGTGATATAATCACAGTAGAACTGCCTGCTACAGTGCAGTCTCCGTTTTTGTTCCACCGTAGACAACACTAGCAAACTCAACGCGAACGCAACGCGAACGCAACGGTTTGCTGTAGCGTTGTATACGTTGTTTAAACGTATAATACGGTTCGTACAGTGCAGTCTCCGTTTTTGTTCCACCGTAGACAACACTTGCAAACTCAACGCGAACGCAACGGTTTGCTGTAGCGTTGTATACGTTGTTTAAACGTATATTACGTTTCGTACACGTGTAATACACATTGTCAAACCGTTTAGTTTTAAAGCGTGTAATACGTTTAGCCTCAAGGCGTATAACACGCTTTGGCGTATACATATGTAGCGAGGTGAAAGAGTTGAAACGTGTACAACGCTTTACCTGGAAGCGTGTTGCTATATGAATGCGTTGAAACGTGTACAACGGTTACACGTTTTAACGCGATTACCTGTTCGGCCCCGATCGCTTCGAGGCGTCCTTGTTTCGTCCCTTTTAAAATATCGCGAATACATACCCTCAGATCGAGTTCAAAGTACATCGGCGGTGTGATTTAGCACTTCAATTGATCCCTAATCCCTGATGCCTAATGAGTCACGCTTTTAACACGACAGATGTACCTTGTCGTTTATCAAAATGTTTGCGAATTGTAGATCACGTGAGCCGGCTCATCAGGATCTGCGGCATTCCTACGTACATGTACATTTTATATACACAAAAATGACCCCTAATACAGCGTAATGTAACAGTTCCTAACTTAATATGGAATAGCCCGGGTCGATAGTCCGTGTCAGTTACTTGGGGTTAAATATTACGAACACAGATAAACACAGTGCATGGTTTCTTTATTTTATTTTATCATCATCAGAAATGGCGAGTCTAGGAACTCTCGTATCTTTATGCTGAAGCCAGTCTATTTCAGTCACTAATCCGCTATACACCTGTCCCACGCGTGTGTTAAGAAAAATTGATATTTGGAGAAACTGAATACACAGCGAGCTGCACACTGGTTTAACACGGATATGGCCCGCGGATATGTGTCATAAATTACTTGGTGGTCAAAACCGGTAAATTTACAAGGTTGATAGCGAAATAGCAGCCGACTGGCAATTTTTCTCGGACCGATTTTTAAGACTAGTTTTCAAATCTCAATCGGTCTGAGAGTTCAAAAATCGGTCCAGAACCGGAAAACTGAAAATTTTAGAAGCCCTGCAGTCTAGAAGTATATATACACACAAGAAGAACGGTCTGAGCATGCCCATTCTACGCGATAAAACGCGATAATGCGTTAAAACCCGTGGAAACGTGTTATACGTATAACACGGTTTCATCTGTACGGTGCTGTGTACATGTAGAAGCGTGTAACCGTTCGTCAAAGAAAGCGTTAAACCATTTAAACGGTTTACCTTAGCGTTGTATACGTTTACAACCGTTGTATACGTTTACAACCGTTGTACACGGATTACACGCTTTTGAAACTCAATGCGTTGTTTACAACCGTTGTATACGTTTACAACCGTTGTACACGGATTACACGCTTTTGAAACTCAATGCGTTGAACACGGTTTGTTCGACTTTCGCGCATGCGCAAGAGTGGGGAAACGCAACGCATGGCCGAAAACGTATTACACGTAGACAACATACGGTTTGAAACGCAACTAACGGAAACTCCACGGATACGCAAGGCACAACACTTTGTACACGTATAAACCCGGAACATTTTGACAGAAACGACTGTACGTACTGTTACAGGAGTAAAGTAGTGTTATGTTTCCATAAACCTGTAGGAGACCGCCCTGTTTCCGGACCTGACCATAGGAGAGACTCTTCGATATTTCGGCACCCTGCACAGTATGACGAGCGAGATGATTAAACGCCGGGTGGAGTTTCTCGTGGACTTCCTCACTCTGCCCAGCAAGAATAGGCTTATCAAGCAGCTCAGGTTAGATGGCTGTTTCCATTTGTCAGCTGTTCTTATAGATGGTAACGGGCTGTGCAGGGATTCCGCTGGGGAAAATAAACAAATCGCCACTTCAAACAAAAAAAAACAAATGGCGATAAAAAATTACAATTTTCGAAAAAAAAATCCCCCAAAAAAAACATTTATTTTTGGATTTTTTTTAGAAAATTGTAATTTTTTATCGCCAATTGTTTATTTTTATCGCCAATTGCGAAAGTGGCGATCGCCAGCGGAATCCCTGGCTGTGTTCCCAATCACACATTTTTGTCTCACCCACGTGAGTGGATATAAACATGGCGTTCAAGGCAACAATGGGCATTTGATGTACGTCCAATTGTTGAATATCTCCACATCTGTTAGTCAGATCATTATCAAACTTCATCAATAGCTTCCTCACATTACCAAGCTTCGTCACATTGTGACATTGACCTTCATCGGTGAAACATTCATCTTGTTATTCCCTTGCCAATATGTGCAGAGATACTTTTTAAAAATTTGTGTCCACCCTGTCAGACCAATAAGGAGTCCATTCTTTACTTGCAGCGGTGGCCAGATGAGGCGGGTTTCATTTTCTGTAGCTCTGCTCCACGAACCTGAACTTCTGATATTGGATGAGCCAACGGTCGGTGTGGACCCTCTACTCCGTGAAAGGTAATGATCTTACAACTCCAACTTCTGTAGCCAATTTCACCAACATTGCAAAGTACAATGTATACTTTTCTAGCAAAGTATACTTTGAGGGAGTAATCATTTATTTTTCCCGAAATGCATTATGTCATATAGAACTAACGACTGCATATTTGATGATGAAAAGTATGCAGAGTTATTATACTGAATTTATTACATTATCACAGCCTCACAGCCATTTTGGATGTGATAATGTAATAAATTCATTACAATAAAAAATATTAAATTTATCCTAAAATTGAAAATTTCTCCCTCAAAGTATACTTTCCTAGAAAAGTATACTTTGCAATGTTGATGAAATCGGCTACTGATATTGGATGAGCCAACGGTCGGGTGAACCCTCTACTCCGTGAAAGGTAATGATCTTACAACTCCAACTTACTGTAACAGAGATTGTAGATAGCTAAAAACGTTAGTGTAACACAGAGCCCCTTGATAAAGGTGCGTATTGGCATATTTTACGCAATTATTTATACCCCCTTCGTTGCGGGGGGGGCGGGGGTGCGGGGGGGGGCGGGTGGGGGGCTGGGTGGGTGGTATACTGGAGTCAGCTTGTCCGTCCGTCCATCCGTCCGTCCGAGTTTCCGTGTTAACAAATGTAAATTTCCTTATAACTTCTCTTTCCCTTTGCGGAAATCTTTCATATTTTACCCACCCCTTCTCTGACACTCATACATCATTCTGCAACAAACCTACGACCCCCATTTATGCCAGGGATCAAGGTCACGGACTTATAAACTTAGAAAAAAACTAAAACTTAACAAATGTAAATTTCCTTATAACTTCTCTTTCCCTTTGCGGAATGCAGTGATATTTTACCCGGCCCTTCTCTGACACTCATACATCATTCTGCAACAAACCTACGACCCTCATTTATGCCAGGGGTCAAGGTCACGGACTTAGAATGTCTAGTTTGCTTTTTAGCTTGACTATTCGAAGAATAAGTAGAGCCTATGTTGTCACCGTCGGTGTCACCGTCACGCCTTGGTTAAGGTTTTTAGTCAACCTTGTATATGGAATACTACTGGCCCTACACCCACCATACTTGCACAACTTCATCTCCTAGTGATGTACATCAATAACCCCTGATCTATATTTGACCTTGACCTACATTTCTTCTTGAATTACTTACTTAATTCCCTTGGTTAATGTTTTTAGTCAACCTTGGTTAAGGTTTTTAGTCAAGCTTGTACATGGAATACTATTGTGCATACAGACATCATACTTGGACAACCATTTCTCATAGCGATGTACATCAATAACCCCTGATCTATATTTGACCTTGACCTACATTTCCTCTTGAATTACTTACTTAATTCCCCTTGGTTAAGGTTTTTAGTCAACCTTGGTTAAGGTTTTTAGTCAAGCTTGTATATGGAATACTATTGTGCATACAGACACCATACTTGGACAACCTTTTCTCATAGGGATGTACATCAATAACCCCTGATCTATATTTGACCTTGACCTACATTTCCTCTTGAATTACTTAGTTAATTCCGCTTGGTTAAGGTTTTTAGTCAAGCTTGTATATGGAATACTCCTGGCCCTACACCCACCATACTTGAACAACTTCATCTCCTAGTGATATACATCAACAACCCCTGACCTATATTTGACCTTGACCTACATTTAACATTGAATTACATAGTTAATTCCCCTTGGTTAAGGTTTTTAGTCAACCTTGGTTAAGGTTTTTAGTCAAGCTTGTACATGGAATACTAGTGTGCATACAGACACCATACTTGGACAACCTTTTCTCATAGGGATGTACATCAATAACCCCTGATCTATATTTGACCTTGACCTACATTTCCTCTTGAATTACTTAGTTAATTCCCCTTGGTTAAGGCTTTTAGTCAAGCTTGTATATGTAATACTCCTGGCCCTACACCCACCATACTTGGACAACTTCATCTCCTAGTGATGTACATCAACAACCCCTTACCTATATTTGACCTTGACCTACATTTAACCTTGAATTACATAGTTAATTCCCCTTGGTTAAGGTTTTTAGTCCACCTTGGTTAATGTTTTTAGTCAAGCTTGTACATGGAATACTAGTGTGCATACAGACACCATACTTGGACAACCTTTTCTCATAGGGATGTACATCAATAACCCCTGATCTATATTTGACATTGACCTACATTTCCTCTTCAATTACTTAGTTAATTCCCCTTGTTTAAGGTTTTTAGTCTAGCTTGTATATGGAATATTCCTGGCCCTACACCCACCATACTTGGACAACTTCCATCTCCTAGTGATGTACATCAACAACCACTGACCTATATTTGACCTTGACCTACATTTAAATTTGAATTACTTAGTTAATTCCCCTTGGTTAAGGTTTTTGTCGCGCCTGCTTTAGCAGAGGCGCGACTATAGTCGGCGCTTTTTCCGTCGTCCGCATCGCGTCGTCCGCGTCGTTCTTTTTTTTTGTAAGGCAAATGCGTTAAAGTTATTGTTTTTTCACAATATCTCTTTAACCCCTTGCCAGACATTGATAATATTTCACATCAATGTTTGTCTAGGGATGATGCTTCATTACGCACACCCCCACATCCAAATTATCAAGGTCAACGTCATTTATTTACTTGTAATCTTCACCGGTTTTGTAACAGAAATACATTAAAGTTATTGTTTTTTCACAATGTCTCTTTAACCCCTTGCCAGACTTTCATAATATTTCACATCAATGTTTGTCTAGGGGTGATGCTTCATTTCGCACACCCCCACATGCAACTTCTCAAGGTCAAGGTCATTTATTTACTTGTAATGTTCACCGGTTTTGTAACAGAAATGCGTTAAAGTTATTATTTTTTCACATTATCTCTTTAACCCCTTGCCAGACTTTGATAATATTTCACATCAATGTTTGTCTAGGAATGATGCTTCATTACGCACACCCCCACATCCAAATTTTGAAGGTCAAGGTCATTTATTTACTTGTAATGTTCACCGGATTTGTAACAGAAATGCGTTAAAGTTATTCTTTTTTCACAATATCTCTTCAACCCCTTTCCAGACATTGATAATATTTCACATCAATGTTTGTCTACCGATGATGCTTCATTACGCACACCCCCACATCCAAATTTTGAAGGTCAAGGTCATTTATTTACTTGTAATGTTCACCGGTTTTGTAACAGAAATGCGATAAAGTTATTGTTTTTTCGCATTATCTCTTTAACCCCTTGCCAGACTTTGATAATATTTCACATCAATGTTTGTCTAGGAATGATGCTTCATTACGCACACCCCCACATCCAAATTTTGAAGGTCAAGGTCATTTATTTACTTGTAATGTTCACCGGATTTGTAACAGAAATGCGTTAAAGTTATTGTTTTTTCACAATATCTCTTTAACCCCTTTCCAGACATTGATAATATTTCACATCAATGTTTGTCTACGGATGATGCTTCATTATGCACACCCCCACATCCAAATTCTGAAGGTCAAGGTAATTTATTTACTTGTAATGTTCACGGTCAAATGCCTCGGCAGGCGCGACACCGCTTCCGTGGTTGAATTCTTGTTAGTAAAGCTTGTACATGGAATACTATTGTGCATACTAACACCATACTTGGACAACCTTTTCACATAGCGATGTACATCAATAACCCCTGATCTATATTTGACCTTGACCTACATTTCCTCTTGAATTACTTACTTAAATCTCCTTGTTTAAGGTTTTTAGTCAAGCTTGTAGATGCAATACTCCTGGCCCTACACCAACCATACTTGGACAACTTCATCTCCTAGTGATGTACATCAATATTCCCTGACCTATATTTGACCTTGACCTACTTTTATCCTTGGATTACTTTCTTATTTCCCCTTGGTTAAGGTTTTTAGTCAAGCTTGTATATGGAATATTCCTGGGCCTACAGCAACCATACTTGGAAAACTTCATCTCCTAGTGATGTACATCAATAACCCCTGACCTATATCTGACATTGACCTACATTTAACCTTGAATTAATTACTTAATTTCCCTTCGTTAAGGTTTTTAGTCAACCTTGGTTAAGGTTTTTATGCAGGCCGCGGCCACATTGACCTACATTTAACCTTGAATTACTTACTTAATTTCCCTTGGTTAAGGTTTTTAGTCAACCTTGGTTAAGGTTTTTATGCAGTCCGTGGCCACCTTGTTTGTCAAGCTAAGTGTACATCGACAACCCTCGTAGTCGAGCTATGCTGTTCTCCTACAGCTCTTGTTTCAACTGGAACCACCATCGCACTCTCCATATGTGCTGACATAATCTTTTATCTGAAAATGATAGTATGCGAGCTGGAATTCATTCTAGGTCAGGGCTGACGCGGGGGGGGGGGGGTATTCCGTAAGGCCCCGCTTACTGACAAATCTAGTTTTGGTTGATTTCTCATCTCATGGACATCTCTTGGATTATGCATATGCAGTGCAAGCTCTCTACAACAGCCACCCATGGGAAGACGAAACACTGGCTGTTGTAGAGAGGTGGCTGTTGTAGAAAGGTTAAATATAGAGACAATTGTCCATTTGGGATATACAATATTGGCTGTTACAGAGAAGGGGTTGTTGTAGAGAGGTAGTCATTCATGGACGTTAGGAAAAATGGTGTAAAATATTACGTCTCGCCAAATATTCATACACAGTGACATTGTTTGTGCAGGATCTGGGACCACCTGATCAACATTGCGAGCCACAGCGGCAACCAGACGACCATCATCCTCACCACCCACTATATCGAGGAGGCTCGACAAGCAGATGTCGTACGTATTCATACCCCAACTATAGTAGCATGTGCGTTACTGTTGCACTTGGAAACCAGAAGTGGACGTGGTCCAAATGTGGGCCATTCGCGCATTTTCTGTACTCCTATTACCCGATAATGCCATTTGCGAATGTCGAAACATTCCGTTTTCTGTTACCCAATGAAAATAACGTTTTTTTTTACCTCTCATTTGCTCTAAACGTGCTGTGCATGCGCATTGAAACACCATCACACAACAGGTTTTCCTGAAACACTGTGTATACACAGTGATATGACAAATGTTTATAATGAAATTGCTGTGTATGCGCAGTATTAAAGAGAAAACGTGGAAATGCACAGAAACCACAAAAGCTTGTTTCCTGGCAACCGCCAGCTATATTTGGGTCACAGTGACCAAAATGTCAATTACAAACTCAAAAACAAATACGCCGACACTACTGTATAGTGTAGAATCCACGGGCATTACTCTCCCATTCTGGACTCCAGCTCTTCCCCAATGCTACGGCCCGGCCCGTTTTTTCTTAAATAACAAGAAAAGAATGACCAGAGAAAAGTAAATACAGTAAAACCTCTCTAAACCGGACACCCTGGGGAGGTCCCCAGGGTGTCCGGCTTAGAGAGGGTTCACTGTAAATCAGGCATTTGATCATTCCGAGCCATAGTTATGTGCTATACGATCACGAACAGACATTATCACCCGAGATAAATGATCAAGAAACCCATCAAAAATAGGTGTTTTATTGGTGTCCGGTTTAGATGGGTTCCACTGTAGTTACCTTTCACCCACTGGGCATATAATAATGTGCAATACCTTAAAATAATAAATGTCAGTGGAAAACGGGGTCTCATATACATCAATACACACCTTAGCTGGAGCCCTGTAGCCGATTTCATCAGAATTGCAAAGTATACTTATCTAGCAAAGTATACTTTGAGGGAGTAATCATTTATTTTTCCCAAAATGCATTATTTCATATAGAACTAAGCACTGCACATATTTGCTGATTAAAAGTATGCAGAATTATTATACTGAATTTATTACATTATCACAGCCAAAATAGCTGTGATAATGTAATAAATTCAGTATAATATAAATTAATAAATTTATCCTTAAATTGAAAATGTCTCCCTCAAAGTATACTTTGCTAGATACATGTACATTTGTAAGTATACATGTACTTTGCAATGTTGGTGAAATCGGCTACTGATCACAGATGTATTTCAGGTTGGCTTCATGAGGAATGGACGGATTCTGGCCGAGGAAACTCCTAAATCCATCATGCAGCAGTACCAGCTCGATGTAAGTAGCAGGGATTCCGCTGGCGATCGCCACTTTCGCAATTGGCGATAAAAATAAACAATTGGCTATAAAAAAATACAATTTTCGAAAAAAAAAATTATTTTTTTTCGAAAATTGTATGTTTTTATCGCCAATTGTTTATTTTTATCCTATTGGTTATTCCTCTTTCTTTTTTTTTGGATTTTTTTGAAGTGGCGATTTTTTTATTTTCCCCAGCGGAATCCCTGTAGGACACTTGTTTTGTTGTTGATGTCGGCACGGAATTAAAGTTTGTTGCATCATATAGTACTCAAGACAAGGAGTTGGCTAGTGTTACTGTTGCACTCTATAGATGCTGTTGTGGGGACATGTGCGACACTGGTTATTAGTCCTGATTGTTCTGAAATATTTACACTGTCCTTAAATTCGTAATGGAAACGCCCATTCAACATATTGCGTTCATATCCCAGTACATTACATTAGCCCCACGTGACGTCGCGCAACGTTGCTGATTCGTTAAAGTTTGGCACGATCGCTGTTCTATGAATTGCGACAAAATGACGTAAAACCAGATTATTCATAATTTTACCGCCATATGTGGTTATTTAAAATTTTTGAAATTATCAGAAAATGCAGTGTAAATATAAGTAATAAAACAATGGGCTGCTGCATTTACTGGGGTGAACAATACATTTGGTCTGTTTAAAGTTTGTGACCTTCGAAATGTCGCTGAAACAATTAGCCATTTTGTTGCGTCAAAATGTTTGTAATAGTTTTTCCAACATGTAATATCTTCAATATTACGTGAACGATTGCTTCGATACTTGGACACTTGAATCACAAGAAGATTTGTGACACACTCGCGTCACCAGTAACCTGACCTTGACCTTTGTCACATTCGAGATGTCGCTGAAACACTTATCAATTTTTTTCGTCAAAAAGTTTGTAAGAGTTTCTCCAACATGTAATATCTTCAATATTACGCGATGGATTGCTTCTATACTTGGACACTTGAATCACCTGAACATTTGTCACGCACTCGTGTCGCCATTAACTTGACCTTGACCATTTTTTTTTTTACCGTCACAAGGTAATCAATCAATCAGGTGACTGTATACATCATGTACATGCCCTGTGTGACGTGTGTATGTATTGTAGAATTTGGAGACGGTGTTCCTGAGACTGTGCCATGATGACCGCGAGGGCACACCCATCGATGTGTCTCGAAAGAGCAGCGTAAGTTTTATTTCGCGGACAGATATGTGGCTGTGACTGGAGAAATGAAGCTGAATATATGTATTTTTTATGTAAATATTCAGTTCTGATTTTGGGATTTCCCCCCCAACTGTATGGGGATTTAACATGGGGAAAAGTTTTGAATTTCAGAAATACTGGACCGGTTTTCAAAATTTAACTTTGTTTTCTTAGTTTGATCACTTCCCATCTATATAGCCAGGTTTCGGAGTCAATTTCCATTTTGTTTTGTTTTCTGACTCCTCCCACAGCTCCTCCATCTCCTTATCCCCCATGTGAAATTCCCATAGACAATATCAATTTTTCGTAATAAAATCAATATTTGACCAAATTTCACGATATAAAAAAGAGGCTCATTCTTAAATTTTGATAAAATTTTATATTATCAAAAAAAATACTGCTTTTGCATTGTTGATATGGCCGTACAACATGATATGGCCGGACATCGCGATATAGTCGGCATATTGCCGTAACAAAAAAAAAATTTAACCTTTAAATTGGACGCAAGTTTTGGTTACAAATTTTTTGTGGTTAAAATTTTTCGGTATACTATCAGAGCCTTGGCGGGCGCGATATACGGGATCTAGTTTATGATATTAACTGTTGACAGGCGATTAGATACCATTAAAAGCAATAAACCGTTGTTTTAGACTGCCATCCTGCCACACACAGACTCCCTGCCTCAATCAGATCCAACAGAGGTTGTGCTGGATGACGATGACGTGCCACTTCTAGACTCACTACAGGGTGAGTTATGTTAATTACAGGGTCTTACATGAGTGATAATTGTATCCGACGGATACTATGGATTTGACAGCGCGCCGCATAACTCTTGCATAGCTAATTTTTGAGTTATCTCCCTTTTTTGTTTTCGCTCACTGATTTCCTGTCCGGAGCATAACTCGACCACCCTTTGGAATATTTTCATGAAACTTCACACATGCATAGACCACGACCCGGAGGTGTGTCGCGCACAAGAATGACAACTCTTGCGTAGCTAATTTTTGAGTTATCTCCCTTTTTTGTTTTGCGCACTCTACAAACTGGACAATAATGCATGAAGACCTGTTTTCTCGTCTGCTCTGTACACCTTTTTCTCGTGTGCTCTGTACACCTTACCTGTAGAGAGAACAATAGAAACTGGGAGAACCATGTGCTAAGCATGGGCTAGCATGTGCAGATGTCCAGTGCTTGACCACTGCTGACCAGGTAATTTATACAGGTAAATCACTACATTGGGTACTGTGTTGAAAATATTGTGGCATTATGTGGACCTGTGCAGATTTTTGTAGATAAATATAGGACTATTAAACAAAAATCTGGTCTCCAATAGCAAGCATTATTATTTTTAAACTTTTTTTTTTTCATTTTTCTTTTTTTTTTCTTTTTTTTTTCTTTTTTTTTTCTTTTTTTTTTCTTTCCATTTTTTTTTCTTTTTTTTAATTTTTTTTTTCTTTTTTTTTTCATTTTTTTTTTCTTTTTTTTTTTCATTTTTTTTTTTCAAATTATTTTTCAATTTTTGTCTAGTAGCATAAGGTCGTAAGTGCTTTATACATACTATTCACCTGTGCATGTGCTAGCATGTGCAACTGACCACTGACCACTTACAGGTAATTTATACAGGTAAATGATTATATTACATTTCCGTAAACTGTGTTGAAAATATTGTGGCATTATGTGGACCTGTGCAAATATATGTAGATAAATATAGGACTATTAAAAAAAAATTCTGTGCTCCAGTAGCAAGCATTATTATTTTTAAACTTTTTTTTTCCATTTTTTTTTTTTCATTTTTTTTTTTTTCAAATTATTTTTCTTTTCAATTTTTGTCTAGTTAGCATAAGGTGGTAAGTGCTATATAACGATATTCACCTGTGCATGTGCTAGCATGTGCAAACTGACCACTGACCACTTACAGGTAATTTATTCAGGTAAATGATTATTTACATTTCCGTAAACTGTGTTGAAAATATTGTGGCATTATGTGGACCTGTGCAGATAATGTAGATAAATATAGGACTATTAAAAAAAAATTCTGTGCTCCAGTAGCAAGCATTATTATTTTTAAACTTTTTTTTTCCATTTTTTTTTTTTTAATTTTTTTATTTTTTTTTTCAAATTATTTTTCAATTTTTGTCTAGTAGCATAAGGTGGTAAGTGCTATATACAGACTATTCACCTGTGTATGTGCTAGCATGTGCAACTGACCACTGACAACTTACAGGTAATTTATGCAGGTAAATGATTATATTACATTTCCGTAAACTGTGTTGAAAATATTGTGGGAATATGTGGACCTGTGTATATATGATATGTAGATAAATATAGGACTATTAAAAACATTCTGGGCTTCAGTAGGGAGCATTATTCTTTTTCTTTTTTTTAATTTAATTTGTTTTTCCATTTTTTTTTTTACATTCTTTTTCAATTTTTTAACTGACCACTAACTTATTACAGGTAATTTATACAGGTACATTATTACATTTCCGTAAGCTGTGTTGACAATATTGTGGCAGTATGTGGACCTGTGCAGATATATGTAGATAAATATACGACTATTAACAAAAAATTCAAAAATTCGGGCTCCAGTAGCGAGCATTATTTAAAAAAAAAATAATTGTATATTACATTTCCGTAAACTGTGTTGAAAATATTGTGGCATTATGTGGACCTGTGCAGATATATGTAGATAAATATAGGACTATTAAAAAAAAATTCTTGGCTCCAGTAGCAAGTATTATTATCTTTTATTTTTCAACTTTTTTTCAAATTTTTTTTAATTTTTTTTTTTACATTCTTTTTAAATTTTAACTGACCACTAACTTATTACAGGTAATTTATACAGCTAAATTATTACATTTACCTAAACTGTGTTGACAATATTGTGGCAGTATGTGGACCTGTGCAGATATATGTAGATAAATATAGGACTATTAAAAAAAATTCTCGGCTCCAGTAGCGAGGATTATTTTTTTTATTTACATTCTATATTACATTTCCGTCAACTGTGTTGAAAATATTGTGGCATTATGTGCACCTGTGCAGATATATGTACATAACCATAGGACTATTAACAAATAATTCTGCGCTCCAGTAGCTTCACACATGCATAGACCCTAAAGGTGTGTCGCGCAAGAATGACAACTCTTGCATCACTAATTGTTTAGTTATCTCCCTTTGTCCGTCACCGATTTTGTCTCCGGAGCATAACTCGATCACCCTTTTTTCAAACTACTTGTGTATCTGGGGAGGGGGATACACATGCGCTTGTCGACAAGCGTCCATTTCTAGTTTAATATTGTCTTTGTGTCACTGCAATGGTAGTTGTCGGGGGCATATACATGTAGTGTTTCAGGGCTCCAGATAAGGAATTAGTAATTGAGTATTGTCACTCCATCATTTCTGAAGCAATTGGGTATTTCAAAATTTTAATTGGGTAAAATAAAATCACACTACTGTTTACACATCAACAGACAGCAATTATTGAATAGTTTGCTTTGAAATGAAAACATGTCTTGGCATTTCAATGAAATACCAAGATGTGTTTTCATGGAACATAAGAAAAATATGCTATATTTGTGGTATGTTTATTGCATGATAAACGTACCACAAAATTTGTATTGCTTTTTAATACTCGCTACTTTTGATTTCAATTGGGTTTTTGGCAATTTTAATTGGGTATTTAAGCAAATACGCAGCTTATCTGGAGCACCGGTGTTTCGGTCTGTGTGTCCGGCTCTCCATTGGTCAGTAGACATTTTGTGTTTCCATGCAATAATTTGACTACCAGATATGTGGCTGTGACTGGAGAAAAGGGGCTTATGGGTTTTGCGACCAGTGTAGATCCTGATCAGCCTGTGCATCCGCACAGTCTGATCAGGATCTGCACTGTTCGCCATTCTATCAATGAAACACCCGTCATGCTTCTAACAAGCGATACAGATCGCTATCAGGCTACATGAGTGTGTTATTTGATCAGGAGCTACACTGGTCACCGATCCCATAAGTCTCATTTCTCCAGTCACAGCCACATATCTGATCATTGTGATACTTCACATGTACATTTGTTGTATCTACCATGTGAAGAACCCGACTGGATGTGGGTTTCGTCTCTTGAATGTCAAAGTCACGGGAGCTAAAATCGATATTATCCCGTCAACACAGTGTGTATGTGCCGTGAAACACGGTTCCGTGAAACATTTTTGATATCCTGTCAATACGACCTAATCACTGTGTATGAATATGTGCTGTGGCTGGGGTTATTTCTTTTTCATTTTATAGCCATTGTCTGTGTTGACGGGATAAATAGAATAGTAGGTTAGTGCCGTGAATGGAAAGAGAGATCTGGTGCGGCACGGAAACGGGATGTGCTCGGCAGAGCCTCGCCCATCCTGTTTCCTAAGCCTTGCCAGATATGTTTTCCCATTCACGGCACTAACATACTATTCTCTATGTTTATTGCACTTTTCTAATGTTTCTGTGTAATAACTTGACTACCGTCTCTCCGATCTTTGTGTTACTTCACGTGTACATTCATATCAACCATGGGAATGAGCCTATTGAATGTGGTTTTGACCCTTCAATGTCAATGTCACGTTTGCTAAAAATAGATTTAATGGTAATGTGTTAATTCAGCTGTCACATGTCAGGGAGAGGATGTATATAAGCTTGCTGTCAATCCAGTCCCTTTTGTATAATACTGTATACACAGTGGAACCCCTCTAAACCCGACACTAACACAGCATTTGTGATCATTGTTTTGATGGGTTTCTTGGTGATTTATCTCAATTGATAATGTCTGTTCATGATCGCATAGCACACAGCTATGGCTCAGAATGATCAAATGCCTGATTTACAGTGAGACCTCTCTAAACCGGACACCCTCCAGGGTGTCCGGTTTAGAGAGGTTTCACTGTATTTCTATTGATGCCACACTTGTTATAAAAATGAATAAAAATGTTTAATCCAAATCAGCTGTGTAATTTAAATTTTTGCAATATTTTCATGACAGATCATCCAGTCTCCCTTCAGAATTTAAACAGACGGACACCACTTTCTGTCATTCTGTCTACCAGGATATGTTCCTGTTACGTGTTGCTACTTGCGATATCTGGCAGATAATATTGCTTTTGTAGACCCCGACACAATTGTGAGTGAAGGATGTACGTGTCCTATAGGCCTGCCGAGCTCCAGAAATATTCTGGCCCAGTTTGTTAAGAATCTAACACTTATGCGAAGGAACATTGGGTAGGTATATTGTAGATTATCCCGTCAACACAGTGCGTATGTGCCGTGAAACACGGTGCCGTGAAACATTTTTGATATCCAGTCAATACAATTTTTGCATTTTACAGCCATTTGTAGGTGTTCACGGGACAAATAGAATAGTAGGTTAGTGCCGTGAATGGGAAATATCTGGCGCGGCACGGAAACTGGATGTGCTCGGCAGAGCCTCGCCCATCCCGTTTCCTGAGCCTTGCCAGATATTTTTTACCATTCACGGCACTAACCTACTATTCTCTATCTATTTTCCTTATTTCTGAACCAAAGTATATGTTGTGACCACTCATTTGAACCGTCTCGGCGAGACGGTTCAAATGAGTGGTCACAACATATACTTCTGATGAGAAATAAAGAAATTCTTGAGCCTTGCCGGATATTTTTTCCCATTTCACGGCACTAACCTACTATTCTCTATGTATTGTCATTGTCATTGCACTCTACTTTTTTTAAGTCCATACCCCGAAAACTGCATTTGTTTCAGTTTGTCATTTTACCTATTATATTCTGAAGGTAAACCATTTTACAGACAATAAATTCAGTCAATTTCTTTACATTATGTTTCTGTTGAATGGACATAAAACACAATTCTACCTACATGTATCAATCATTCAGTCAGTCAATCACACAATCAGTGAAGCATTCTATCAAGCAATCAATCAATTGGTTAAGCAATCAACCAGCCAATCAATCAATGAGCCAACCAATCAATCAGCCAATCACTCAGCCAATCAATCGACCAGCCCATCAATCAATTAATGTTTGCAGGTTCCTGTTGTTCCAGTTTATGCTGCCTGCGGTTCAGATCGTGCTGTTCTGTACGTGTATAGGCAACGATCCGTTCGGGCTGCGGCTCGCTGTGATAAACACCGACACTGGGCCCATGGGCCAACACTTCCTCGACTCGTTTAACACACACACAGTAATCTTGGTAAGCTTCACTCGTGGTTATCTGTGACTGTCACTGGTGAAATGTTAATTCAAATGATCCAATTTATTTGAGTCAGCAAATTGAAGTCTGCTGTATAGTCATTAAATAATGATAATAATAATAAAATAATAATACTAATACAATAATATTATTATAAGTCAAATGTTTCCTTCTTTTAATTGCATAAACACAACACCATACATTTAACCCTTTTAACCCTAAGGAACTGGAATGGACTGTGATATGTTAAATTTTGCAACCAATCCAATCATCGCAAAATGATTTTCAGACTATTCCATTTATAAAAAGGCGGTCTTTTTTTTGTTCACAAAAATAAGAAAATTACTTTCAAACAGTGCAGATCCTGATGAGACGGCTCGTTACGAGCCGGCTCATCTGGATCTGCACTGTTTGCATAAACTGATATAGCGGCCTTTCGGGTTCAAAGGGTTAAGCTGTTCTGATCACCTAACATGTTTTGATAGTGGCCTTATTTACATACTTTTTACGCTAGGGTATTATGATTTTTACTACACTTTGTTATTATGTGAAAGCCCATTTTATGCAATGAAGTTATATCTGTACTTGGGTTTGTTCATACGAACCAAACTTACATGTTTTGTGTATTTCACAGGAGAATTACACAGGTAAAAGTTACGATGAAGCGTATGATTCCGCGAGACAGGGACATACATGGGGTGTGCTTCACATAGGCGACAATTTTACTCAAGATCTCACGTTGCGGTGAGTAACCTTTGAACCGTAGCCATTTTCACCAAAATTGCTTTAGTACACGACAGGTTGGTTCGCTACCCACCCAAAGTGTATGTTGTTACCACTCAGTTGAACCGTCTCGCCGAGACGGTTCAACTGAGTGGTAACAACATACACTTTTGATGCGAAATGAGAAAAAATGCAGAAAAATATTGACATTTTTTTTTTATTTATATACATGAATTACAGTGGGGTCAGCGTGTAAGTGCAGACACGAACGAACACGACAGGTTGGTTCCAACCTGTCATGTTCGTTCGTGTGTGCACTTACACGCTGACCAGTTACCTGTTTATATTTGATGATTAAAATGATGTATCAGTGAATATTGTATGTATTGCATCACAGCCTTTGTTTTGGTACAAACATATTTTTTTTAATCAACCCATTTCATGCTGAGGATATGCCATTTTGATTGGGGAAATGAAATAAATATTTTGTTTAAATGTGCTTAGAAGTATATGTCGCGACCACCAGTTGGACTGTCTCATCGAGACGGTTCAAATACGTGCTCGCAACATATAATTTCATTGAGACATAAAATAAAATATTTAAAAAAATTCGTACCCATATTCCTCTTGTAATGGGTTAAATACACCTGTATAAGTGGACAATTTCTCCCTCATTATTCACTTAGCTAGATATGTGCACTTCAATAGCGGTTTTTGTTGAAATTGGCTGGTCCGGGACTACGCTGATTGTAAACAACCATAAGTCCCTTTCTCTCATGCACAGGGTCTCGATAATGGGGTGGCCGTAAGGTGGAACTTTACTGTAGTTCTGCTAAACATGTGCGAAACAAGCTTTTGTAAAATTTGATTTCAATTTCATACACACACAATGTATGTTTCTGTATTTCTGCATTTCTATTTGCAGGTTTTCACCTGGTAAACTACCGGTAAATGACTCGGTGTTGAATGGCAGCTCCATATATGTACAGCTTGACATGACCAGTAAGTGAGTTCGGTTAACGGACACTTATTTCTTCATGAAAAATGGCAAGTTGGGAGTGCTTTAGAATCGTCTCATCGAGACGATTCTAAAGCACTCCCAGCTTGCCAATTTTGGCGAAGAAAACGAAAGTTGATCAAATTACGCACCTTAACTGAAGCTCTGCATCGTGGTAAATTTAACCCCGTCACCCCTAAATATCTGACATTGATAGTCCCATGCTCATTTCCGGACTATTCCATTAACCCATTACATTCGGAATACACCTTTACGTGTATTAAATTTTTAAATATTTTATTTTTATTTTTGTTAATTCTCAATGAAAGTATATGTTGTGACATATTTCTGAGCTCATATAAATTTTTTTTTAGGATTTTCCACAAACAAAATGACGTATCCTCAGCATCAAATGGGTTGAGGGGTATTTTTAAAATATCTGAAACATTCTGAAAAACACTGCAAATCCTGATGAGACGGCTTATTTCATATGGCCCTACAGTGTTTGTAAATGTTTGCTTATGGTCTGTAGGCTTCAAAGGGTTCTTATGATATTTTTAAAACAAGTTTCCTGATTTGATAAGAAACGAGTCAATTCCAAGTTCCTTATAAAATCAGTCGATGAATGTAATAAAATTATCATATAAGTCATCATAGACTTTTAATTGTGTACTGATCACCCAGCATGTTTTACCACAGCGATCTAATTGCATATTTAATACACTAGTATAGTCTGATGTTTAATACACTGTGTAAGCCATTTTTTACGTAATGTCTACCGGTAATGATTATCCTCTATAATTGAGCAGTTTGATGACTGAGTTGCATATAGTTGTAAACTATAGTGTGGACTATCTGTATGTATAAGTTATTGTTCACATATTGGATTTTTAAGGAATTAAATGCGAGGGAGCGGTAGCGACCGCAGCATTTAGTTCCTGAAAAATCCAAAATGTGAACAATAACATACTTATAGTTCAATGTGATGTCCCATTCCAGTATTGAATTACCATTCCATGAATAACAGTTAATCTGGTAATATGAAACTTACTGAGGTTAAACGTTGCACTATGTGTAATAAGTGGAGCACAATGCTGCCCAGTGAATGGCTTAGAAAGTAGGACAAACTATATATTACATTCTTGAAGACATAAAACCCTGTGCAGTCAGTTAGTGCACCTGTATTGCTATATGCATTCCCTGACATCAGGTATTTTATGGCATTTGTGATCATCATGTTTCTAAAGCTTACTATACGCCCTGATTTCAAAATCATTTCATATTTTACTTTTACAAATGGATTATTGGTTCTTAATTAATACTAAATAGGGAACAAACGATAACACAAATATAACAAATTTAAACATTCACTCAGTTGAGCTGCAAAAAGCTTTTTGCAGCTCAACTATTGAAGTGAATTTTCAACTTTATGACAGTATTTTCACTACTCAATGCATATTTTCACATTGCTGTGCATATTTTGTACTCCCACTTTTGATAATCAATGCGTATTCAGCTAAAATAATTGCGTAAAATACGCCAATATGCACCGTATCTGGAGCTCTGTCATGGTTTGTCTTTCAATCAATCAGCCCGAGTCAAATTTTATTTATTCATGCCTAAATATATAATTTGCTCTGTCCCACGTTAATTTTGGACTTTTCCATTAATAAAAAAATGGGTATTGTGTCAAACTCTGGATCTACAGTGTTTGCTTTATGGTATATATTGTTGCAAGGGGTAAGTGAATAGAGAGCAATGTTCGCCCTGATACATAAAGTTCATATTCAATTAATTTATGTTATAACGACAAGCAGCGAAACGACTGTAGCTGGGCCCCAAAACATCATATCATATATCTTGTATTACCCAACCCAATATGGATCCTTCCCTGCTTGATCTGCTAAGCCCTGACCAACCCTCAAATAGCATCATTATATAGGATAATACTGTTACGGATAAGTCTCCAAATGTTGGTGGTGGTCGGGCGAACGAGACGGCGTAAATTAACGGTAGTGGTTCCTCCTTGTAGGAATCACTATTTGCCTGGTTTAGCCCTCCGGTACGTTTTTATCTTTGGCTCTTTTGTTACCTGGGAGTTGAATTGGGTTATTGCCCATTATAAAAGTAGTAAGATTATTACTGATCCTACTGATTTTGGGAGGGGCCATGTGATTTTGGTGTGGCGAGGACCTGGCATCAGATCAGGATTATTCTGATTTCAGGGCTGAATATATAGTTTTGTTATTGTAAATATTCAGTTCTGATTTTGGGATTTTCCCATCATTTGTACATGTACTTGAAAATGTACTTGTACAGGTAATATATGGGATTTAGTACTAAACCCATTGACCCGGCCTTAAATGACCTTAGCTGCTGATAGGCCGTTAAACCCCAACAAACAAACAAACAAACAAACAAACAAAGTCTCCATACTCATACTCAGCCCTTCATACGGGCACAGTGCCATAGGAGAATGAACTAGCTAGGTTAAAGTAACTGTCTGATAAATTCCTTAATTTAAAGCACACATTTCGACTGTATTGCAACTAATAATAAATTCGGAAAGGAAAACGGGCCAACGGCCGGCCATTGACGTGACAAATATTCTGTACGGAAGGTTCTTTGAAATAATTCCCACCTTGAAATATAAGATAAGTAACGTAACTATTAATATACAATGTATGTACGCTGAACTAACCGAATAGATCAGCTGGGTGGACGTCCAGGCTGATCTCCCCTCGGGTTACGATCATTGCAAATGGACGTCCTGGGCCCGGTTGTTCAAAACACCAGTTAGCTTAATGGACTGTTAAATCCTTAACGGACTGTTAAATCCTTAACTGAATGGTTAAAATCTTAAAATCTCTGTTAAAACAGAGATTTTAACCATTCAGTTAAGGATTTAACAGTCCGTTAAGCTGACAGATGTTTTGAGCAACCGGGCCCATGCTGATCTCCCCTTGGGTTACGATCGTTGCAAATGGACGTCCTGGGCCCGGTTGTTCAAAACACCAGTTAGTTTAACGGACTATTAAATCCTTAACGGACTGTTAAATCCTTAACTGAATGGTTAAAATCTCTGTTAAAACAGAGATTTTAACCATTCAGTTAAGGATTTAACAGTCCGTTAAGCTAACGATGTTTTGAGCAACCGGGCCCAGGCTGATCTCCCCTCGGGTTACGATCGTTGCAAACATTCTAAGGTCTGTTTTGTTGGTCTTTAGTCCACATGTGTGTCTCTGGTCTCCACAGATCAGCAAGTAGCGATAATATTGGGCGTGAAAATTCAGGACGCATTCGAGGCTTTTGCCACCGACATACTAAACAAGTCGGGGCTAAATCCGAAGCTGGCTCAACTCCCTATCCAGGTATGTACACCTTTGTATCTAATGGGGCCAAATATAGACAATAATTGTACCTGTTCAATGAGTGATGGGTATGGTTACTACATGTTATTTAACCCTTTCACCGCTGAGTAACTGGAATGGATTTGTATATGTTAATTTTGGAAACAATCCAACCATCACAAAATCGTTTTCAGACTAGTCCATTTATGAAACAGGGGTATTTTTTTGTTTTAAAAAATATTAAAATTACTTTCAAAAAGTGGAGATCCTATTAATGAGCTGGCTCATCTGGATCTGCACTGTTTGCATAAACTGCTATAGCGGGCTTTCAGATTCAAAGGGTTAAATGTTTTTGTATAATGTTGAAGAGTATATCGCTGTTGTCTTTCCATCTGGTTGTCCATTGTGTCTGTGTCTCTAACATTTGCATATGTTTTGGGGCATTCAGTATCACTGAATCTGTTACAAGCCAAATTCACTTGAACTGAAACATCATATGCTTGTCTATTGTCTGTAATTTTGTTTTATCGCACACGCCCCATGCACACGGTGAATGTGAAATCACTTTATATACATTTTTTGTTGCAGTTACTAAACAATTTGCATTCATGTTTCTAACTACCTAGTATCTCTACATAACTGAAGCAGCATCATTCTGATTGTTCATCATCATGATCATACCAATTATTTTTCAGCCCACACATCCAACCCCCAGGTCCAAGGTCAATATCAAATGACCGAATTTGGGTTAAGCCAATTAATTTGTGATACAGTATTGATTGATCAGTCCAGATGGTTCATGCGTCTGGTTCATATGTATACCCAAACCAGTGACCTTCACCTTGCCATGTTATTAATATTTGTTGACATTAAATTGGTTATACAGATATTTGTAACTTATAACTTGAGATTGTATTAAAGTGCAAAAACGAAAATGAATTTTGCACTTTATTTCCCAAGAACCATTTTTAGAATAATATCCAAAGTTGTATCACACTTTTGTAATTCAATATACCTTTTATGACGGTTTTAGTAGATGTCATGAAGTACATTGTACAGATGTAAAACCCCAATCATCAATCCATTTTGTGATTGCACACCGTTTTCAGGGCTCCAGATAAGTTTTTTGTCAAAAGAGTCTTATATCCATAGATTTCAAATTCAATGTGTATTGTACTTTTACAAATGTGTTATTGATTTTTAGCCAGGTTTTTTGGAAAAAAATCCAGGCTATTGGATTGGCGAAAGCCGGGCGGGTGGTGGGCGGCGGGCGGCATCCACAATCAATGTTAAGTTTTCGTGTTTGAGTCCATTTCTTTGTTACTGTACCACCTAGGACCACCAATCTTTCACAGCTTCATAATCAAGGGGTGCCCACCACATATCACTATCCAACATGTTACCTTTTTTTGAACTTGACCCATTTTTTCCGCGCAGTCGACTTAGCCATTTTCAATGTTAAGTTTTCGTGTTTAAGTCCATTTCTTTGGTACTGTACCACCTAGGACCACCAAACCTTCACAGCTTCATAACCAAGGGGTGCCTACCACATACAACTATCCAACATGTGACCATTTTTTTTACCTTCACCTATTATTTCTACGTAATTGACTTAGCCATTTTCAACGTTAACTTTACGTCTTTTTTTTTGGTTAAAAGTTGTTTCGTTATACTATATATCTGCAACTGCTTCGCCCATTACCTTGAAACTTCACATGGGTGTTTATCATCATCCATATTTTCATTCTACCCCCCAACCATGCGGCCCCTGTGCCCAATGTCAAGGTCAAATTACTTTGAATTTTTTTGTTAAAGTTTTTTCGTATACTATATCTCTGCAACTGCTTCACCCATTACCTTGATACTTCACATGGGTGTTTATCATCATTGTCGCGCCCGCTTGCGGAAAGCGTGACGTGAAATCGTCGGCATTTTGGCATACGTCCATCTGTACGTCCGTGTGTCCAGTTAAAGTTTTTTGGTTAAAGTTTTTCCATCTACTATATCTATTTTTTTAGTGTCCATGCCTCGCCCCAAGGCATGACATGCAGGCCACGGCCATCTAGTCTACAAAAAGTGGGTATAATTATGTTATCCAAGTGTATATGCTTGGAAAAAACCTGGCCTTCGTGGCTTTGCCTCGTTTCTTGTCTTTGTTATTAAATAGGGAATACCTGATAAAACAATAAAACACATTTTCAACTTATTACAGTATTTTCACTAATCGATTTGAAAATCAATGCATTGATTTTCAAATCGATTAGTGAAAATACTGTAATTAGTTGAAAATTTGTTTTCACATTGCTGTGTCTAGTTTGTACTCCCACTTATGATAATCAATGCATATTTTGCTAAAATAAGTGCGCAAAATATGCCAATATGCACCTTATCTGAAGCACTGCATTCTGTATTTCAGTCTCTGCCGCCGGTGTATGGTCAGTTGTCGTCAAAGTTCACCAACTTCATGGCTCCCGGGGTCATTATCAGGTAAGCCCCACCCCTTTCCTGCCATGAGCTGTCACATCACTTTTCTCAATTAATCAACCAACCAACCTAGGAATCAAGCTTGTTTGGAAAGGAAAGTTAACCCCAATCAACCAATCACTTGATCAATCAATCAATCAATGAAATAACCAATCAATCAATCAATCAATATCTTGATCAATCAATCAACCAATAAACCAATCAATAAACGAGTCGTCATCAATCACTCGCCTTAATTCAATCTCAATCATTCACATGCCCGTTTGATCAACCAATATAACCCATCGACCAACCAATATACAGTGGGGTCAGGGTGTAAGTGCACACACGAACGAACACGACACGTTGGTTCCAACCTGTCGTGTTCGTTCGTGTGCGCACTTACACGCTGACCCCACTGTATTTCATGTAATAAAAAAAATGTAAATATTTTTCTGCATTTTTTCTCATTTCGCATCAAAAGTGTATGTTGTTACCACTCAGTTGAACCGTCTCGGCGAGACGGTTCAACTGAGTGGTAACAACATACACTTTGGGTGGGTAGTGAACCAACCTGTCGTGTTCGTTCGTGTGTGCACTTACACACTGACCCCACTGTAGAGGTATTGGCACTTGTGTTACATTGCAGCATCACGTTTTTCCTGGCCACCGGGCTGACCACACTGGTGTTCGTTATTGATAAAAAGATGGGTCTGCTTGACAGATGTCTCGCTTCAGGTATGTCTGTTACATACTTTCATTACGGTAGCTAACTAACTGCACATCAACTTGATATATCGATGGTCTAGTAACATAAGGTCGTAACTGCTATGCTTTAGCATAGCAGTTACGACCTTATGTTACTAGACCATCGATATGTATACCCGATAACAACTTTTTGTACCAAGCATTGGTGCTGATGTATTGTATTGTGGTGTACTTTTACTGATGGTTCGTTGGTCGAACAACATCACATATTATTATACCTCATTGCAATTTCTAGGCAATTCATTAATCAATTTCATATTACGTGATCAAAATCCGGGATTCCGCTGACGATCGCCACTTTCGCAATTGGCGATAAAAATAAACAATTGGCGATAAAAAATTACAATTTTCGAGAGAAAAAAAAAAAGAAAAAAAAATTTGTTTTGTTTTTTTATTTCTTTTCGAAAATTGTAATTTTTTATCGCCAATTTTTTGAAGTGGCGTTTTTTTTATTTTCTCCAGCGGAATCCCTGATGGGCTGATACCCCGGTCATGTTATCCATGTTGTAGTGTTACAATAGAAACCAGGTACCAGCCCAGCATTCGTATACAATATGGCAGATTCTGCAGCCAACAAACATTATGCTTCTGTTTATGTTTCTAAAATAGCTACATGTACTTTAAGCATGTTCATGCAAATATTCGGTATAATAAATTAAATACCGCCTTTGTTTGAATGGAATACTGTGGATTATCTCCCCTCAAAAACAACATCTATATTGCTTCCTCGAAGAGATAATCCACAATACCGGTATGCCCCTGAACCAAGGGCAGTATTTATATAATGTTACCCAATGACTTATGTGTGGTAGCGCTGGCTGGTCTCTGTCTACTCTGGTCACAAATGTCATAAACCCCGTTTCTCCAGGCACAGCCATATATTTTTATTCTGGAAGGTTTTACTACAAAAACAAAGAAAATTTACAATAAATGTTTCACCACACAGGAATTTTCAAACAAACCCAGCAATTTTATTTACTTGTATATAATTAAATAAAGAACATTTAAAGCAATTATATATTTAGGCCATAGAAAACTAATTGGTAGATTCTCATCTAAATTTTGGAATTAACTGGTTGGAACCTTTTATTTTTACTGAAATTGGTGAAATTAATGACGCAACATAAGCAATATATAATAGTAAAGGAATCAAGTTCATTCAAGAAGCATAAAAATAAAGAACAATTAAAATCTGATTCCACTACATATTATATTAAATGTATTTTATTTCACTCAACCGTTCACAGTTGCAACTGATCATCAGGGGGCCGTTTCACTAAGCTTCGTACGACAAAAATGTTCGTAAGTGCAGATTTAGAATAGTCTGTAAATTTCAATTGATGGATTTACATTTATTGAGCATAGGCTGCATATGCAGCCTATGCTCAATAAATGTAAATCCAATAATTGTTTACAAGAACACATTGTTGATGTGAAATTTACAGACTATCATAATTTTGCACTTACAAACATTTTAGCTGTACAAAGTTTGTTGAAACAGCCCCAGATGTACCACATTGGCTGGTGATAACCCTGGTGATCAGTTTTTTATTATACTGAATTTATTACATTATCACAGCCATGGTTGGCTGAAATAAATAATTACATGTACATGTATATACAAATAAAATCATAGCGGGGGGATGAGAATTTGCAAATTAATTTTTCTGGCCTTACAACAGATGATAACAGTCGATGTTGCTTTGAAAATATTGTTCATTTCAGGTATGGTGTCGTTCGAGATAATGCTGTCCCATATGTTCACTCAGATGCTCATAGTTGTGGTGCAGGTCACCATCTTGCTCCTCTTCCTGCTGCTCGTCTTCCAGGTGAGCTGATCACCTGAACTCTTTCAAACCTACTGTCTGTTTCATGAAACCTGCTCAAATTTTACGACCATATAAATTATGCAAAATCAATGTTTTTTATATAATATTAAATTTTATCAGTTTTATCAAAATTTAATAATGAGCCTTCTTATTTCGTGAAATTTGGTCAAATATTGATTTTATTACAAAATAATTATTTGTCTATGGGAATTTAACATGGGGGAAAAGGAGGTAGAGGAGCTGTGGGAGGAGTCAAAAAACGAAACATGGAAATTGACTCCGAAACCTGACTAGACAGCTTGGAAATGATCAAACTAAGAAAACAACAGGTTTGAAAATTAGTCTGGTATTTCTGGAACTATAAAAAAAAATCCACATGTTAATCCCCATACTTCTGTGGATTTAACGTGGGGAAATAAATATTGGACCAAATTTGACGAAATAAAAAGAAGACTCGTTCTTAAATTTTACTATAATTTAATATTTTCAAAAAACTATTTGTTTTTGCATTGTTTATACGGTCGTAAAATTTGGGCAGGTTTTGTGAAACAGATAGTAAGTAACTGGAACGGACTGTGTTATGTTAATTTTCTGACAAATCCTATTGTCACAAGGTGATTTTGAGACTAGTCCATTTATGAAAGGGGGTGTTTTTGTTCTAAAAATATGAAATTACTTGCAAACAGTGCAGATCCTGATGAGACGGCTCATAACGAGCCGTCCCATCTGGATCTAGACTGTTTGCAAACCCTGCTATAGCACGTCGTCGGGTTCAAAGGATTTATAATTCAGGGGTGGGAATACTTTTTGTTAGATATGACATTGTTCGGGCAAAATAAACTGTCATTAACCATTTCCCGACGATATAATTGGCATTATTATACTTCGAATATCAAACATGAATTTCCAGGCTGACATCAGGGGCGATAACCGTGTTTCCTTAAAATGTTAACTGACGTTACTATTTATTAATTGTATTTATCTTTTTATATGCAATGATCATACTTTATAATCTGTCGAAACCATTCATTTTTCAGGTGACGCATTTAATTAGTATAAATAATTAAAAAATATGCCTCATTTGCATATGAAAATAGCTTGATACCACCGCGCGTCACTATCAGTAAAATAAATATTACTAAATGATAATATATGTAGAGCGGGCACTGATAATGGTTAGAAATGGTGGAATAGTGACATAATTATACACTTACTTAATTCCTATAAAGAACAGTTTGTGCCTACTGAGTGGGCATGCACCTTTAAGCTCAATGTCACCGAAACTCATCCTGTTTCATATTCCCACATATGACTTTGCTGTTACAAGTAAAATGATAATTTCTATATTTATCAGATAACTTGTTATGCATTGACCAAATGCACGCCGACTGACAACAAATGAGACATGAGCCATTTGATTTTGTACCTAAGAACATGTGCGATATCGCATGAAATAGATTTACAGAAACAGATATTTTCTGTAAATGACGAAATTTTCATAGCAAATGGTGAACAGTGCAGATCCTGATCAGACTGTGCGGATGCACAGGCTGATCTGGATCTACACTAGTTGCCAAACCCATAAGCCCAATTTCTTTATTCACAGCCACAATTTATCACCACAGGGGGGACGGGCCATGGCCTTAGGGATATGCTATTTGACATCAATACTGTAGCTGCGAGTTCAATCCTCAGCCTAGGCTTGAAAAATAGTTACCTAGTATTTCCATCACACTTGTGTGTCGGAGATACTTTAAACTGTGGTTCCGTCTCAATATGTGACTGTGACTGGAGAAATGGGGCTAATGGGTTTTGCGACCAGTGTAGATCCAGATCAGCCTGTGCATCTGCACAATCTGAACAGGATCTGCACTGTTCGCCATTTAATCAATGAGATACACGTCATGCTTCCAAGAAGCAACATAGATCGCTATCAGGCTACAGGAGTGGGTTATTTGTGACTGGAGAAAGGGGGCTTATGGGTTTTGCTACCAGTGTAGATCCAAATCAGCCTGTGCATCCACACAGTCTGTTCAGGATCTGCACTGTTCACCATTCCATCGATGAAACACCTATTTTGCGTCCAACAAGCAACATAGATAGATATCAGGCTACATAAGTGAGCTATTTGATCAGAGGCTACACTGGTCACAAATGATACAAGCCCTATTTCTCCAGTCATGACCACATATAAGACACGCCATGCGATTTTGTACCTACTATTATAGAACATGTGCGATATCTCATGAAAAATATTTACAAAATCTACGATATTTTTTGTAAATGACGTCGAAAGATGACAAAAGTTTCATAGCAAATGCGGAATACTATTCCGCATTTGCTATGAAACTTTTGTCATTTACGGACAATATCACTTTTTCTGTATTAATATATATTTCATGAAAAATCGTATATATTCTTAGGTACAAAATCGCATGGCGTGTCTCATATGACCTTAACTGTTGATGTGACGTTTAACCCATTCACTTTCACTTTATCACCACAGGTGCCATGTGAGGGGCCCCTGATCTGGATTATACTGCTGGTTCTGCTTCAGGGGTTTTGTGGAATGGCCCTCGGCGTTCTCATCTCGGCCATTTGCACGGAGGAATCGTCCGCCATCCAGGTGGCACTCGGGTCGTACTTTCCTTTTCTCTTAATTAGTGGTGAGTTGGTGTATCTAGTGTACCATATTTATTCTAATAAACACCCCCGGGGCTATGCAATTTGTGTGGATCAAAACGTGGAAAATTTGATCAAGATATGTTATTTTCACATACAAAAGCCATTTAAAACAATGTTTTAAATGGCTTTTGTATGTGAAAATATCTTATTTAGAATGCAAATATGGGAGTGGGGGCTACCATTAGAGAGAGGGCTACCATTAGAGAGGGGGCTACCATTAGAGAGGGGGCTACCATTAGAGAGAGGGCTACCATTAGAGAGGGGGCTACCATTAGAGAGGGGGCTACCATTAGAGAGAGGGCTACCATTAGAGAGGGGGCTCACCTTAGAATGGGGGTACCAGAGAGAGGTACCATTAGAGGGGGGCTCCATAATTAGGAGCTACCATTAGAGAGGGGGCTACCATTGAGGGTACCATTAGAGAGGGGGTACCATTAGAAGGGGGCTACCATTTGAGAGATGGGGGCTACCATTAGAGAGGGGGCTACCATACAATTAGAGGGGGCTCCATTTAGAGAGGAGGGAAGCTACCATCAGAGGGGGCTACCAAGAGAGAGACCAATTAGAGAGGGGGCTCCATTTAGAGATGGGGCTACAGAAGGATGGGGTGGGGCTACCATTGGAGAAGACTACCATTAGAGGGGGCTACCAATTGAGAGGGGGCTACCATTATAGAGCGGGCTACCATTAGGAGGGGGCGGCTACCATTAGAGAGGGGGTACATTAGAGATGGGGGCTAACCCCATTAGAGATTGGGGCGGTACCATTTAGAGAGGGGGCTACCATTGGAGGGGAAACCTTACCATTAAGAGGGGGCTCCATTAGAGAGGGGGCTACCATTATAGAGAGGGGGGCATACCATTAGTGAGAGGGGGTCTTACCATTAGAGCTACCATTAGAATGGGGGCTCCATTAGAGAGAGGGCATACCATTAGAGAGGGGGCTACCATACAATTAGAGAGGGCTACTTTAGAGAGAGAGCTACCATTAGAGAGGGGGCTACCATTAGAGAGGGGGCTACCATTAGAGAGAGAGCTACCATTAGAGAGGGGGCTACCATTAGATAGAGGGCTACCATTAGAGAGGGGGCTACCATTAGAATGGGGGCTACCATTAGAGAGAGGGCTACCATTAGAGAGGGGGCTACCATACAATTAAAGAGGGCTACCTTTAGAGAGAGAGCTACCATTAGAGAGGGGGCTACCATTTAGAGAGGGGGCTACAATTAGAGAGGGGGCTACATTAGAGATGGGGCTACCATTAGAGAGGGCTACCATTGGAAGAACTACCATTAGAGGGGGTTACCATTAGAGTCTACATTATAGAGCGGGCTACCATTAGAGAGGGGGCTACCATTAGAGTGGGGGCTACCAATTAGAGAGGGGGTACCATTAGAGATGGGGCTACCATTAGAGAGGGCTACCATTGGAGAAGACTACCATTAGAGGGGGCTACCATTAGAGAGGGGGCTACCATTATAGAGCGGGCTACCATTAGAGAGGGGGCTGCCATTAGAGAGGGGGCTATCATTAGATAGAGAGAAGGCTACCATTAGAGAGGGGGCTACCATTAGAGAGGGCGCTACCATTAGAGAGGGTGCTACTATTAGAACAAATACGGTATATGAGGGGTGATCAAACATCTGCCATCCAGGTGGCCCTGGGTCTTACTTCCCTTTCTCTTAATTAGTGGTGAGTTTGTGTAACTAACATATGAGCCGCGTCGCGAGCAAACCTGTCTTCGGGAGTCTGACGACGTCACAAGATATGACGTCGTGAACTTAGCTGACGTAATTTCAGCCGAGATTTCCAATTATCGACGTTTGTCAGAACGCCGTGTTAGGTTTGTTCCGTTATGTTAAAGTTATCTAACAAACAGAATATATCTATAATCTGGCATATATGGGTGTGAAAAAAGCGAAACATTCTTCGATCTGTCATGGATCCTGTCTGAGAATGTATTGGATGAACGTTAGACTGCCTTACGGTCGTAATCCACCATTTTTATTTGAAACGGGCACATCTTATATTATGTTTTTATTAGCAATAATGGCGTAAGGGTAATTTTCTTTTATTATTTTGCTGCCGATATCACATATAAAAATGTTTATCTGTTATTGATATGTGTTTTTTATGTTCCGTTATTTTGACATATAATCTTTTCTTTGACACAGTTTACATATAATTGTCCCTCTAAATGCTGTTTATATCTGAAGTAACCTAATATGTTATACCTGAAGTAGCTTAAAGGTACATGCCCACTCAGTAGGCACAAAATGTTACTTACATCAGAGACATCATCTGACACATTTTCTGGCAAAATAAACATTCATTCACCGTTATTCCATGTATTGATTGGCATTATTATACATTTTCATTACGCAAACATTGTATTAGCGAGCCAACCTCACCAAACCACCGGTTACCTATGTAAACAGCGGGTTTGATGAGGTTGCCGCGCAATAGGTAATGCGGTCAAATAGGTCACGATGCAGTGACTATTTTCAATCAATAACTTATGTTGTAAGCGATTTTAATGTGTATTTTCAATATTTATATTATTAAAATGTATCATATCGGTACCCCTTTCCCTTTAAGTAATATTTGTATATTTTAAATGTAATGATGTTGTCATGAAGCGCATGAATATAAGTATTAATTAATCCAGTTTATATTGAGGCAAATCACACAGCCTAAAAACATAGTGCTGGAGTATAAACCATAGTATCATATATTATTCATAAGTATATCACTATTAAACATTAATTACAATATGTATGCATATTATTAAAACAGTAGATGCTACCGCTGTTTCGCTGTATGTGATATTTATAACAAAATATTTTTTTTATTCGTCCGCGTACGGATTTCTGTCACACAAAGCGCCATTTTCAGTTCATATTTTGACCTGTGCATATGAACCGGACTAAGTTTAAACAACGCTCGATTCCGTCCAATTCAGATTTCTCTGCAGAATGTTCAGACTAACTACATATTAAGTAATGTTGCTAATAAGTGTTAACGGCTGGAACATGGTTATCACTAAAAGGAAGAACCAGTCGTATTATTGAAAAATAAGATTTACCTGAGACCTCATGGAGGCCGCCATTAATCCAGTGTAAACAATAAACCGTGTGATCCCATTTCCTGAGTAGCCCCCGCTTAGTGAAACGATGTGCTAATCATGATATTATGTTCCCCAATAATTGGAAACGGTTTGAATTCTCGGTAAAAACTACGAAAGTCATAAAAAAATAACGATGTATATTTAACATTGGATACGCTGAAACGGTATTACTCTCTCATCGGATCGTCAGTTGTCGTCGATAGCGATTGAACGTACTGATCTGGTCTTAATTTATTGTCAACTTTCAACGCCATTTACAGAATATATGGCTAATTTTGGAAATAAATAACGGCAAATTACGATGACGTCTGCTCTGAAATATCTGTCAACATGCGGACGTAATTTAAGGAAATCGATTATATTTTAAGGCTACATCTGTGACTAATTACGAATTTATGTATGGTCTTTGGCTACACCCGACACATTACACAGATCTAGTTGTAAATACACGTCGCTTTGTGTGGGGAAAAAATCGATAATGCGTAGTTGTGTGTGACGAGGTGTTGATCTGATGACAGCTGTGACCCTTAGGCAATGTTTTGAAATTGACGTGTCGTTTTGATGTGTGCCGCAACACCTCACTGTCGGAGACAACATGACAATTAACGATATACTCTCGATTATACACAGATCTATTAGACGGCTGGTTATTTCAAATAAAGAGTAGTTCAGTACACCTTCGCTGATATTGTTTTTAGAAAATCAGTAATATTTTCCGGAAATGGTGTTGAAAAGTTGACAAAAATTCTATCACCGTATTTAGTTGTTCCGATATTGTTTTAAAAAATCAGTAATTTTTTTCCGTAAATGGTGTTGAAAATTGACAAAATATATAGCCGCATTTCTCCGATATTCGTTTAGAAAATCACCAATATTTTCTGTAAATGGTGTTGACACAAAATGCAGCGTTCACGCGGAATTCAAATAAAATACAAAATAATAATTTAATAAATAGACGCCGATGGCTACTGTGTTTGCGGCCAGTGAATTCTGGTCGTGGTAGCCACAGGCGCAGTTCGAACAGTGTTGTGAGCAGATGGAGGACAATAATTATTTCAAATTCATCAAAAAAAATGTTTGCTGTCCGAAAATTAATTAATTGTGACAGCCAAAAAAAAATAGATTTTGGGACAGTAAAACATTATATGGTATAGACAGTATAGACAGTACCTCAAACTTAAAACAACAGTAACAAACTGTCTGTGTATATATTACTTAAAGACAGACACTTTAATTGTTGGTAAGTTTCTATCAATTTATAGGTCTTTTTATTAAAATCATAAAATTGTGAAAATATTAAAAAATATTAAAATCACAAAAATAATATATATGGAGAAAAAAAATTACACCACGTCGAGGTTTGAACCACCGATCCTTCCGGGAATCAGTAATTAAATCATTGAAGTCGGCGACCTTAACCTCACGACAGTTGCGCCATTTACAACAACCACAGTTATACAGAAGTGCTATCAGTATTACGCCACCATTTGAACGTAATAATTATTAAATTATTTGCAACTCCATCTACAACAATACCGTTACAGAGATACGCTATTGAAACAACATGTATTAGTACCCATAACATAACAAAGTAATGTATCATCATATATCACAGGAGATAGCTTAAAACTATATATACTAATCATAAACAGAACAATCCGCTTGGCTCGTATGAAAATAGTTCGCATGATATTGATTATCTCCCTTGCCGAAAGTAGTTCAGTGATTTATTAATTCCAAATAAGACGTGTTTGCGTAATGATATTAGCCGTAAATTTACACACTGATATAAGGGCCGATAACCGTGTTTCCTTAAAATGTTAACGGAAATTACTATTTATTCTCTGTATGATATTTATTCTATTTATTTTTTGATGTGCGATGATCATACTTGATAATCTGTCGAAAATATAATTTGTTCAGGTGACACATTTAATTAGTATAAATAATTAAAAAATATCATGCCTCATTTGCATATGAAAATAGCCTGATGCCACCGCGCGACACTATCAGTAAAATAAATATTGCTAATTGATTATATCTGTATAGCGGGCACTTGTATTTTTATAACTGTTGGACTAGTGACACAATTACAATGTATACACTTCTTTAATTCCTATAAAGAACAGTTTGTGCCTACTGCATGGGCATGTACCTTTAATATTAGTCAGTCTCAACAGGAAATTCAAGATGGCGTCGAATTTTAAAATCGAAGTCACTGTCGGTGCAGCTGAATTTTGTCCATCTTTACAGTAACAGTATATGCGACGTAATCAACGACATGGACATGTCCATTGTGTATGCAATGCTTATTATGACAACTGTGTTGTCTAACTCGAGCCAATATTGAAGCGCATCATAAATAAATTGGATATTTAATCGGATATTTAATCAGATACAATACCGAATCTACCTAGCGTGGACGCCGTCATTTTGCTTTGAATCACGTCACTGGATTTGTGACACATGGCGAGGGAGTGACGCACGTTCGAGCAATTACGTTTAGTATGCGGTATAAATTAAATACATGATTAGTGCCGTAGAATATAAAATATATTTGGTTTCGCGTCAACAACTTTATAGGGGCTCGCCAAAGCTCGCCCCAATAAAGCTGTCTAAGGCTCAACCGAATATATTAAATATTAATTTTTTATATTTGACGGCACTAACCATGTATTTACTATATATATTGTAACGTCGTTTGACGTGACTTTTATGTGACGTCTCATTTGCTCAAACGACCTGAATAGTGGTGTAAATATAATATCTTAATGAACATTGCAGATATCATGATCAAATAAAAAGCATTCAATGCATCATACAAATACCATCGTCATCGTAACCAAATGTTAATTTGCCCAAGCATTTCCCGAAGACAGGTTTTCTCGCGACGCGGCTCATAATATAATGAGGGGTGGTGAGTTAGTTCAACCATAGCTCAAGATAAGGCACTTAGTGGTGTATTTTACACATTTATGTTAATAGCTGAATACGCATAACAATTCATACCTTAGCAGTGAAACACACATGCGAAGTGATCCGAAGTAGAAAGGGTGTCTGGCATTGGATCAGGACACTGTCTTTCAGTGCTGAAAGTTTTTATGCGGGTAATTTCGGTGCTGAAGGAACTGTACTACCTTCGTGTGGTATGGACCTGACACCAGGTCAGGTTATTCTAATTTCAAGGCTGAATATATATGAGCCGCGCCATTCGAAAACCGGGCTTAATGACAACATTTTCAGTTTTTACTTTTTCGCGTATTCTGAATTGTACATCTTTTAAAAGCCATATGCCACCAAAATTATCAATGTATCCCAATTATTTTTCATTTTAGAAGTATTTTTATGACGCGTGGTAAAAACTTATATGACGTTTTAGATCAATGACGTTGAAATTACGATGTTTTTATCAACGGCGTATACAAGGGGTGTTGATAAAATACCCGGAGAAGTCCTATAGATTGTCATCTTTTATCGCATGTCAACCAAATTTGGATATCTCATAGCCTTTCCAAGTGTTTCCCATTAGGCCAAGACAAAGTATGAAAATAATGTTTATTGCAATTGCTATTAATGTAACGTCATGTTTTGGATTGCGGCCCAAGTAACGTAATTCCGTATGAATAATTTTCAAATAAGGAATTGCTGCAAATGGAGTATTTGTTTGTAGACAGTGCACGTGTACATTTGCAGTAGGCGGCTTTTTGTACATTAACTTTGTGACAAAACACGACGTCGGGCAGATTTGGTAGCGTGATACCTTATAATTGTTGCCTGGTGTCTTTCTTGAGGATCGCATTACCATCGCCTGATTCAGACATATATTATTATGCAGTCAAGTGATAAGCTGATGATTTGATACTACAAATCGTGCGAAAAGCAAGTTTATGACCATCAAATTTCCAATTAATTTCAAGACTTCGAAAACTCTACCGACCTCACTGTGTGTTTTGTGCATTATGTATTGCTTATACACAAGCAATGAAGGAGCTGTATTGAAATCACTGATTCTGAATCTATTAGAGAGATTTTGATGCATTTGTTTTGCCAAATTCAATACAAACCCTGGATATATATGTCATTATATTGTAAGGATCAGGGATTGTGGCCATGTGCCCTTTGTCACTTACCAGGCGCTGATCCAGGATTTCGGGTTAGGGGGGTGGGGACATAACTATTTTGCAATACTTGACTATATTATCGGAGCTCGGGATAGCGCTAGGGGGGTCCAGGGGCATTGAGTGTCTACCTCTGTTTATGATAAAATGAGTGGCATTAAATGGCATATCATTCGCTAAGTACTGGATTGAATTGTTCAAAAGTGTCTCAATTTACCAAGATAATAGATGGTAATATCGTTGGCATACACTAGGTTGTTCATATTTAAGATTATTTAGGATTCAAGGTGCTGTGTAAGCGAGGACTTCGCTGATATGTAGCTAGTTAAATTATGCGTTCACCATTTCGAATTCATAAGGATAACCGACGAAAAAGAGTGACAATGTCAAAGAACGACAGTTAGGCGACAATGCACAGCGCCTGAAGCATTTCTAAGTCATTGATGCTGCGAGGAACTTGTGCAAGTATCATTGCTATAATATTTTGTCACGACACCATGGACATAACGTCAAACATGTATTCACGTTCAGTGACGTCACAAGTACGTGCCATCAAGTCATGACGTCATAATATGTGTACTAAGGTGCAAGGCATCGCGTCTCATATTAGTGAAAGTTTCAGTAAGTTATAATTTTCCGTTTTCTGTTCACACTTAATGTTAATTGACACCAGTAAACGTAAATGGGAGGGCAAAATGTGAACTTTTACAGCGACGCTGCAAACGTCTTTTCATGACGTTGTCATTAAGCCCGGTTTTCGTATGTCGCGGCCCATATTTATTTTGATGTAAATATTCCGTTCTGATATTGGGATTTCCGCCCCAATGCAGGGGGTTAAATGAGGGATGGAACCCGTTGGCCCTGGCCTTAATGACCTTAGCTGTTGATAGGCCGTTAAACACCAATAAACAAACTAACTACCCCCACACAGGCGCATTCTCATTGACCTTGCTGTGACTGGACATAACAAATCCCATCAATCAATGAATCAAGCAATCAATCAAATATGGTAATAAAATAATTTTATACAACGCTCTAATCACATTTTGATGACAATTTCTCATGCTGTATCACATAATTATATCTTCTTGAATTGTTGGCCATTTTCCTCACATTGTGTCACATAATTATATTGTCTTCTATTCCAGGTGTCATTTGGCCACTAGAAGCCATCCCGATGTGGCTGCGATATTTGAGCTACATCTCTCCCCTAACGTTCTCCACAGAGGCTCTCAGATGCATCCTTGCCAGAGGTAACCCTTGATACTTGGGGAGTTGAGCCCCTGCTTTTAAACTTTCTCATCATTCACTCCGTACGTATGCTTGAAATACTTAGTCTCGGCCAATCAAACTGCTTTATTTCGAGAACATTGTAATGGTTATAAACACGGATCCAGGCTGTTATCTTTTAATATCAAGTTTATCAATCAAGGCTCGGAAAGGCTCGTGGAGGAATTCCAACCATTTCCAAGCCGTGCCAGATAAATTTGATACCATATGTAGAGAGAGAGAGCGTGTTAGGGCTCATATCATGTACTCCATGCTCAAATTTGCTTGGTTGAGACTAAGCCGTTTTCGGTCTCCGACGTTCATACTGCATGATTTAGAATACTAATTAAGAGAATGTTAGAAGTAAAATTTTATATAAATGAACTCGAGCTAGAATCTTTTGATATCAGTAAAGCGTGGGAAACATGTAGGAATTCCGCTGAGCATGATAACGTGATCAAGTCCACTGTTACCGCATTCTTATGTACCAGTTCATGTCAGAGTAAGTTTATTAATTTATCATATACAGTGAAACCTCTCTAAACCGGACACCCTGGGAGGTCCCCAGGGTGTCCGGTTTAGAGATGTTCCACTGTAGATCAGGCATACGACCATTCTGGGACATACTGCTGTGTTTTGCAATCATGAACATGCATTATTACCTGAGATACATTACCAAGAAACCTCACAAAATGAGATCACATATATTTCATTGGTGTCTGGTTTAGAGAGGTTCCACTGTAATGCCACTGTATATCTGTTCCAGTACAGTGGGGTCAGCGTGTAAGTGCACACACGAACGAACACGACAGGTTGGTTCCAAAAAAAAAATAATATATTTTTCTGCATTTTTTCTCATTTCGCATCAAAAGTGTATGTTGTTACCACTCAGTTGAACCGTCTCGGCGAGACGGTTCAACTGAGTGGTAAAAACATACACTTTGGGTGGGTAACGAACCAACCTGTCGTGTTCGTTCGTGTGTGCACTTACACGCTGACCCCACCTGTTACCTGTAATGACATATTTCCATTTGCAGGTTTGGATATTGCGTTCTATGCAGTGTGGCGGGGCTATTTGGTGTCTATGGGCTGGTGCTTGGGTCTCGTCATCATTGGAGGGATTATTCTCCGTGTTAAGGAATAGTTTTACTTCAATTGTTGTACGAGGTTTTACCAGAAAGTTTGAGAAATAATGTTATTGCAAGCGAACTACAATGGGGTCAGCGTGTAAGTGCACACACGAACGAACACGACAGGTTGGTTCCAACCTGTCGTGTTCGTTCATGTGTGCACTTACACGCTGACCCCACTGTACAGTTGAGTTACACAATGAATTTAGTATATACAGCACGGTGGCAGACTTCTTGCAGAATGATTATTTTATGTATATGCTGGTTTTCATCAATGGCTGATCAGTAGATTTCGTTATATAAATTTATTGTATCCCCCGGACTCCGTCGGGGGATACTATGGATTTGACAGCGCGCCGCGTCCGCGTCCGCCGCAGACACTTCTTGTCCGGAGCATAACTCGAACACCCTTTGGAATATTTTCATGAAACTTCACACATGCATAGACCACGACCCGAAGGTGTGTCGCGCACAAGAATGACAACTCATGCATAGCTAATTTTTTAGTGATCTCCCTTTTTTGTTTCGCGCACTGATTGACCATAACTCGACCACCCTTTGAAATATTTTTATGAAACTTCACATATTCAATTAGACCACGAACCAAAGGTGTGTCGTGCACAAGAATGACAACTCTTGCATAGCTAATTTTTTAGTTATCTCCCTTTTTTTGTTTTCGCGCACTGATTTCCTGTCCGGAGCATAACTCGACTACCCTTTGGAATATTTTCATGAAACTTCACACATGCATAGACCACGACTCGGAGGTGTGTCGCGCACAAGAATGACAACTCTTGCGTAGCTAATTTTTGAATTATCTCCCTTTTTTGTTTTGCGCACTCTACAAACTGGACAATAATGCATGAAGACCCGTTTTCTCATCTGCTCTGTACACCTTACCTGTAGAGAGAACAATAGACACTGGGAGAACCATTCACCTGTCCATGTGCTAGCATGTGCAGATGTCCAGTCTTGACCACAGGTAATTTATACAGGTAAATTACTACATTGGATATTACATTTCCGTAAACTGTGTTGAAAATATTGTGGCATTATGTGGATCTGTGCAGATATATGTAGATAAATATAGGACTGTTAAAAAAAAATTCTGGGCTCCAGTAGCAAGCATTATTATTTTTAAACTTTTTTTTTCCATTTTTTTTTTTTTCATTTTTTTTCTTCAAATTATTTTTCAATTTTTGTCTAGTAGCATAAGGTCGTAAGTGCTATATACAGACTATTCACCTGTGCATGTGCAACTGACCACTGACCACTTACAGGTAATTTATACAGGTAAATGATTATATTACATTTCCGTAAACTGTGTTGAAAATATTGTGGCAATATGTGGACCTGTGTATATATATGTAGATAAATATAGGACTATTAAAAAACATTCTGGGCTCCAGTAGGGAGCATTATTCTTTTTTTCTTTTTTTTATTTAATTTTTTTTTTCCATTTTTTTTTTTACATTCTTTTTCAATTTTTTAACTGACCACTAACTTATTACAGGTAATTTATACAGGTACATTATTACATTTCCGTAAACTGTGTTGACAATATTGTGGCATTATGAGGACCTGTGCAGATATATGTAGATAAATATTGGACTATTAAAAAAAAATCTGGGCTCCAGTAGCAAGCATTATTATTTTTAATTTTTAAACTTTTTTTTTCCATTTTTTTTTTCATTTTTTTTTTTCAAATTCTTTTTCAATTTTTGTCTAATAGCATAAGGTCGTAAGTGCTATATACAGACTATTATCATATAATTAAACAATTATTGACTAGTGAGCCATAGAATATAATCTGATATTCTATGGCTCACTAGTCAATAATTGTATAATATGTTCGGGTCAAGGTCACATACTTAGTGCTTCAAAAACTTTAACGCTCGGGTAAATATCTTATAATTTCTGTTTTCTTTCATGGATCATCTTCATATTTCATATACGCATTGCTCTAATGGTCCTCTACCTCCCTGTGCCAAATGCACGTTCGTCCTGCCCCCGCCAATCCCAGGGTCAAGGTCACATACTTGATGCTTCAAAAACTTTGGCCTCATTTATTATCAAAGCGATATGTGGGACATCCGTGTTCTATGAACACATTTTCTAGTTTATTAAACTTCACACATGCATAGAAGACGACCCAAAGGTGTGTCGCACGTAAGAATGACAACTCTTGCGTCGTTAATTGTTTAGTTATCTCCCTTTGTTGTTTCGTGCACTGATTTCGTGTCTGGAGCATAACTCAAACACCCTTTGGAATATTTTCATGAAACTTCACACATGCATAGACCACACCCTAAAGGTGTGTCACGCAAGAATGACAACTCTTGCATCACTAATTTTTTAGTTATCTCCCTTTGTTTTTTCCATCACTGATTTTGTCTCCGGAGCATAACTCGAACACCCTTTTTTCAAACTACTTGTGTATCTGGGGAGGGGGATACACATGCGCTTGTCGACAAGCGTCCATTTCTAGTTCTCAACCTTTTTGTTAACCCTTCAGATGTAACAGCTTTATTATGCCCCCTATGCGATAGCCGAATGCCCATAGGCCTTCGGCGTGTTTCGGCTTTCGTCGGTACTGCTATATTTTAATGGCGCTGGTAATACTGAATACATTGCAATGATTACTTCCCTTGAGATTTCATAACGCCATTTGCATTTGTCATTTATAGTAAGGTATGTAGCTTCTGGTGGGACACAAGCTCGTATTGTAACAAATTAACATGTTTAAAATTGTAATTTTCTGTGCATTTTATGTATTTCTGCAGGATAACGATAATTCTGAAATAAACATATGAACTTGCCACTGCAATATTAACGTTAGAGCCTTAAACACATTATTTCATTTCTTCTGATACGAGGTCATGTCCAACCTAGAAAAAAACAGCAGTAATTTAATATTGTTTGCATAATTATGTTCTAACTATGCTATTTCGGTACCAGTAACAATAATTCTCAAATGAACATGTGCATATTCCGCCAACATATTTACATTAGCGTTAATACAATCGCGCGTTATGATACGAGGTCATGTCCGACCAAATCTAGAAGCCTTGATGTTCATATATAGTTATACTGATGAAAGCCGAAACACACCAAATGCCTGTGCTTTTGCCCATCATATCCTATAAAACGTATACAACAGACTAAATATTTGGGATGTTGCTGACAGTAATAAATGATTGGTATTTCCTAGAAGTTCTAATCCTGTTTCAAACTGTATGTGGCACATGTATGTATATCACATATCATATTGAAATGCAAATTGTTTAGACTAAATGATGGGTATATTGCCTTAAATTTGTTTGAAAATAACTTGCAAGACCTCTCGTACAATTTGTTGTTACAACTATGTAGACTGAACCTGTTTTTATACATTTTTGAAGAAACGCTTTTCTTATTGGCTGCTTTGATTGTTTTCATGTTGCTAATATGTACAGTAGCGCTTTTCTGCTCCTACCTATTTGTATATACTAATATCGTATACATATTGTAATCGTATAGTATTGGTATATTTAATGAGCATATCGTATGATCATATAATATTGGTATGTTTGTACCGTATCATCATATAGTACAAACGTACTATACGAATATTATACAAACATACGATATCTGTTCGTATATACGATATATCCGTACAGATATGGTATGAATATACCATAATCTGGTATGTTTGTACGATACAAACGTACCAGAATTATACACATGTATAACAATCGTATAAACGTACGATTTGAATGGTATATCTATACGATATTGGTTCGTATGTACGGTACAAACATACCGTATGTTTATATTATTTGCATATCGTATAGAAAACATATCGTATTGGTATAGTATACGTACAGTATTGGTATAGTACGTATAGTTGACCTGCAGAAAAGCGTTACTGTACAGTGGGGTCAGCGTGTAAGTGCACACACGAACGAACACGACAGGTTGGTTCGCTACACACCCAAAGTGTATGTTGTTACCACTCAGTTGAACCGTCTCGCCGAGACGGTTCAACTGAGTGGTAACAACATACACTTTTGATGCGAAATCAGAAAAAATGCAGAAAAATATTTACATTTTTTTTTTATACATGAAATACAGTGGGGTCAGCGTTCCAGCCTGTCGTGTTTGTTCGTGTGTGCACTTACACACTGACCCCACTGTATCTTGCGCTATAGCATAGCTGTGGATGGTAGTGTACGCATGTCATAGTGATGAATCCATCCTTAAGAATTGGCACCTTAATGGTGAATCTTGCTGGGATTCTCACCTGGGGCCCAGTGATCTGTAGCCTATTTCACCAACATTGCAAAGTATACTTATCTAGCAAACTATACTTTGAGGGAGAAATTTTCAATTTATGGCTGTTATAATGTGATAAATTCAGTATAATAATTCTGCATACTTTTAATCATCAAATATATGCAGTAGTTGGTTGATGAAATCAGCTACTGATGTAGTACGTGCACCTGGCACCAGTGCAGAATATTGTTTTTCAGTGCTGAAAGTTGGGTGTTTTCTTATCTGCTAATATGAACTTAGTCGACAGTAATGCAAATCTTCGAATTGACCTATTATTGTAGCATGGGACGACATTGGATATTTTGGTTCTGATGTATGGTCCCCCAGCACGCCACCCTCTTTATGTAGGTGGTTTCCTGTATGCATGTGACGTTGCTGTTGAATGGACGTACAACCCATTTCAATAGATTAACCCTTTCACCCTAAAGTCACTGGAATGGATTTTGAAACCAATCCAATCGTCACAAAATGGACTAGTCCATTTATGAAAAAGGGGATGTTTTTGTTCTCAGAAATATGAAAATTACTTTCAAAAAGTGCAGATCCTGATGAGATGGCTCATCTGCATCGGCACTGTTTGCATAAACCGCTATAGTGGGCTTACAGGTTCAAAGGGTTAATCAATCAATGTCGGGGCTGAATATATATTTTTTATTGGAAATATTTGGTTCTGACTTTGGGATTTTCCCCCCCATTTGTACATGTATGTTAACATGTACATGTACATGTACTTGTACAGGTAATATATGGGATTTAATACTAAGCCCATTGACCCGGCCTTAACTGACCTTAGCTGTTGATAGGCCGTTAAACCCCAACAAACAAACAATCAATCAATCAACGTTGCTATTGAATCTATGGAAATACACGGATCCCCAACAACTCTGCATAGAGCAATAATTTTGATGTGCATGTCGTCTCCTGATATGTTGCTGTAACTTGAGAAATGGGAGGCTAATGGTTTAACTGCTCTCTGCCTGCTTTGCATCTTATTATGATCCATTAATTGTACAGCCGGAATCGCAATATTCCTGATTTGGTCGTTAGGTACATTTTATTTTGGGCGTTCTTGTTATTCGAGTTGAAATTTGGTTATACCCATTATAAAAGTAGCAAGATTAGTACTAATCCTATTACTTTTAGGGAGTGGGGCTAGGTGATTCTGGTGTGACGAGGACCTGGCTCCAGATCAGCTTATTCTAATTTCAAGGATGGATATTTATGTTTTCTGTAAATATTCAGTTCTGTAGCCTATTTCACCAAAATTGCAAAGTATACTTTTCTAGCAAAGTATACTTTAAGGGAGTGATCATTTATTTTTTCCGAAATGCATTATGTCATATAGAACTAACGACTGCATATATTTGATGATTAAAAGTAGGCAGATTTATTATACTGAATTTATTACATTATCACAGCCAAAATGGCTGTGATAATGTAATAAATTCAGTATAATAAAAATTAATAAATTTATCCTAAAATTGAAAAGTTCTCCTTCAAAGTATACTTTGCTAGATAAGTATACTTTGCAATGTTGATGAAATCGGCTACAGATTTGGGGATTTCATTCATCCCCATCGATACATGTGAAATATTGGATTCGACCCTGTTAACCCGGACTACAATGACCGTCCATACATTTCGAGTGCATGCATGTGTGAATGCCGTATTGCGTACATACTGTTGTTATTATGTATATGCAGTCAATAGCAAATTGTGGTTGGCAGGTGGGAGCATGTGAGGGGTAATTTAACGATCGGGGTTCATCCTTAACGGAATCCCGACTGGAGACCTCGTTTGGCCCTCACATACGTCTTTTTGTATGTGACAGTTGAATCTGGTTATACCCCTTATGTGAGTATTACGATTATTCGTAATCCTATTGTAGGGGAAGGGGCCAAGTGACTTTGGTGTAGTATGGACCTGGCACCAGGTTATTCTAATTTCAGAGCTGAATATAGTTTTTCTCGATGTAAATATTCCGTTCTGATTTTGGGATTTTCCCCCCAATGCAGCAGGTTAAAATGGGATCGAACCCGTTTGCCCGGACTTACATGACCTTAGCTGTTGATAGGCCGTTAAACACTAATAAACAAGCCCCGTGCAGGCACCGGGGCGGGATCAACTGATCCTGAGAATAGTGCTGCAGTAGCCATTGCTTGTCGTAAAAGGCGACTAAACTGGCTTAGCGATTGGATTCATACTTCCCAGAACCCACTATACCGGATTTGGCCCTCATGTACATTTTTGGCTTTCTTGTATGTGAGAGTTGAGTCAGGCTATGCCCCATATATAAAAGTAAGATTAGCGCTAATCCTATTACTTTTAGGGGATGGGATAAATGATGCTGGTGTGGCGAGGGCCTGGCACCAGATCAGGTTGTTCTAATTTCAGGACTGAATATATATTTTGATTGTAAATATTGAGTTCTGAAGTTGGGATTTACCCCCCTCGGACAGGTGGATACGGGACACGACCCCGTTGACCCGTCTGCATGTAGACTCCCTGAGGCTTGTACCTCTATGTCAGAAAAGTGGACGTTAAACCCTATTCACTCACTCACTGACTAATAAAGAAACAAACAAACAATAGCAAATTAATATTAAATATACACATGTATTATATTATATTCTCTGATATTAATATCAGAGTGGCTGTGTATTAAATATTCACATATTGAATGGTTGATTTCTGTGATGTACAGGTTTTGTTTTATAGATTTGTAAAGTTTGTGGTATTTAACCCTTTCTACGTTGTTGACGGAAATGGCCGTCTGCTGTTTTTCATTTTTGCTTTAATTCTTAACAAAAAAGCATTTCCAGCTGACGACAACATTTATTTCAGCGTATTAAGGGTTAATTGAAATTGCGCTGGTGAGGTTTTTTACATTTTAAACTGATTATGCCCCCTATGCGATAGCAAGGGGGGGCATATTGCATTGCTCTTGAGGTTCCATACTTCCGTCCGTCCGCCCGGTTACATTTAGGTAAGAGTTTGTAAGAGTTTCTCCATCATGCTTTAATATGTGGACAGTTCGTTCATCTGAACATGTGTGACGCATTGGCACCACCAATGACATGACCGTGACCTTTGTGACCTTGAAAATGGTGCTGAAACACATAGCTACATGTATTTTCTTGTGTCAAAATGTTTGTGTAAATTTTAAGTTTTCTTTTGTATACACAATCTCCAGTAGCCGATTTCACCAACATTGCAAAGTATACTTTCCTAGCAAAGTATACTTTGAGGGAGAAATTTTCAATTTTAGGATAAATTTATTAATTTTTATTATACTGAATTTATTACATTATCACAGCCATTTTGGCTGTGATAATGTAATAAATTCAGTATAATAATTCTGCATAGTTGTTATCATCAAATATATGCAATCATTAGTTCTGTATGAAATAATGCATTTCAGAAAAATCAATGATTACTCCCTCAAAGTATACTTTGCTAGAAAAGTATATATTTTGCAATGTTGGTGAAATCAGCTACAGTTAGAGTCCAGTATGTCATGGGGGCATATCCATGTTTTACAAACAAAATGTCTAGTTTTGAAATAAACTTTTGTTGAACTTTATATGTTTTTCATTTACTACATTATTCCAGTTTGGAACATGCGAAGGGTAATTTAACGATGCGGTTCATCCTTTCCGAAATCCGGATATTCCTGGTTTGACCCTCAGGTACATTGTTGGCTTTCAGAGTAAGAGTTGAATCTTATATCAAGTATAAGAGTAGTAGGATGAGTAACAATCATACCGCTTTTAATGTGTGTGGATAAGTGACTCTGTTGTGGTGAAGACCTGGCACCAACTCGGGTTATTCTGTTCAAAGTTAACGATGGAATTCATCATTACCAGAATCCTGGTATCCCTGTAGCCGATTTCACCAACATTGCAAAGTATACTTTTCTAGCAAAGTATACTTTGAGGGAGAAATTTTCAATTTTAGGATAAATTTATTAATTTTTATTATACTGAATTTATTACATTATCACAGCCAATTTGGCTGTGATAATGTAATAAATTCAATATAATAAGTATGCATACTTTTAATCGTGAAATATATGCATTTGTTAGTTCTATATGAAATAATGCATTTCAGGAAAAATAAATGATTACTCCCTCAAAGTAAACTTTGCTAGAAAAGTATACTTTGCAATATTGCTGAAATAGGCTACTGGTTTGGCCCTCTGGCTTTCTTGCTACTTAAGAGTTGAATCCGGTAATACCCATTATAATAATACGATTAGTTCTAATTTTATTATACCCCTCCCCCCCCCCCCCAGTCGCAACTGGAGTCGGGCTGCCCGCCCGTCCGTCCGTCCGTCCGTCCATCCGTCCGTGTGTGCTTGCGTGCGTTAGTCTCTTTACAAAACTTAACATCAGAGCAATATGTTATAACTTCTATTTCTTTCATTGAAAATTCTTAATAATTCATGCATGCATTCCTCTAAGGCTCTACCATCATGCTGTGACAAATACCCGCTGATCTCCAGGTCAAGGTCACATACTTAGTCTCTTTACAAAACTTAACATAAGAGAAATCGGTTATAACTTCTATTTCCTTGCTCGGATCTGCTTCACATTTCACACTCGCATTACTCCAATGGACCTCTACCACCCTGTGACAAATTCACGTTCGTGCCGCTCCCGCTAAGCCCAGAGTTAATGTCACAAGCCCACACAATTGGATTGTGTTTTACATATTTAGGGGTACCTGGGCCCATGCGGGGGGGGGGGGGTATTCCGTAAGTGTCGCTTACTGACACATCTAATTACTTTTGGGGAGTGGGGCTAAGTGACTCCGGTGTGGTGAGGACCTAGCACCAGGGTCCGGTTATTATAATTTAAGGGTTGAATATATTATTTTTTTTTCTGTAAATATTCAGTTCTGATCTTGGGATTTACCCCTTAGTGGGTGGTTGGTCTGGCGAACGCGACGGCGTAAATCAACGGTAGGGGTTCCTTCTTATAGGAATCACGATTTGCCTGGTTTGTCTTTATCTTTTGACTATTTTGTTACCTGGGAGTTGAATTGGGTTACTGCCCATTATAAAAGCAGTAAGATTATTACTGATCCTACTGTTTTTGAGAGGAGGACAAGTGATTCTAGTGTGGCGAGGACCTGGCATCAGATCAGGATTATTTTGATTTCAGGGCTGAATATATAATTGTATCCCCAGGACTTCGTCGGGGGATACTATGGGTTTGACACCGTGCCGCGTCCGAGTCCGCCGCAGACACTTCTTGTCCGGAGCATAACTCGAACACCCTTTGGAATATTTTCATGAAACTTCACACATTCATAGACCACGACCCGAAGGTGTGTCGCGCACAAGAATGACAACTCTTGCATAGCTAATTTTTTAGTTATCTCCCTTTTTTTGTTTTGCGCACTCTACAAACTGGACATTAATGCATGAAGACCCGTTTTCTCGTGTGCTCTGTACACCTTACCTGTGGAGGGAACAATAGCCTTCTCCGGTTGAACAATAGTTACTGGGAGAACCATTCACCTGTGCATGTGCTACATGTAGCATGTGCAAATGTCCAGCAGATTGACCACTAACTGACCACACTAACTTATTACAGGTAATTTATACAGGTAAATTATTTCCGTAAACTGTGTTGACAATATTGTGGCAATATGTGGATCTGTGCTATGATATGTAGATAAATATAGGACTATTAAAAAAAATTCTGGGCTCCAGATGCGGGCATTATTTTTTTTTTATTTTTAAACTTTTTTTTCCGTTTTTTTTTTTAATTATTTTTTAATTTTTGTCTAGTAGCATAAGGTCGTAAGTGCTATATACGGACTATTATCATATGATAAAACAATTATTGACTAGTGAGCCACAAAATATAATCTGATATTCTATGGCTCACTAGTCAATAATTGTATAATATGTTCGGGCCAGTGAAAATTGCTTTCGGGCCCAGGCTCGAGGTCAAGGCGGGACAAGGCGAGACATTTGATTCAGCGGAATTCTTGTTATTTTTAATTTTTAAACTTTTTTTTTCCATTTTGTTTTTTCCATTTCTTTTTCAAATTCTTTTTCAATTTTTGTCTGGTAGCATAAGGTCGTAAGTGCTATATACGGACTATTATCATATAATAAAACAATTATTGACTAATGAGCCATATAATATAATCCGATATTCTGTGGCTCACTGGTCAATAATTGTATAATATATTCGGGTCAGTGAAAATTGCTTTCGGGCCCAGGCTCGAGGTCAAGGCGGGACAAGGCGGGACAAGGCGAGGCATTTGATTCCGCGGAATTCTTGTTTACTTATCTCCCTTTGTTGTTTCATTCACTGATTTCGTGTCCGGAGCATAACTCGAACACCCTTTGGAATATTTTCATTAAACCTCACACATGCATAGACCACGACCCAAAGGTGTGTCGCGCGCAAGAATGACAACTCTTGCATCATTAATTTGTTTTACTTATCTCCCTTTGTTGTTTCATGCAATGATTTCGTGTCCGGAGCATAACTCGAACACCCTTTGGAATATTTTTTATCAAACTTCACACATGCATAGAAGACGACCCAAAGATGTGTCGCGTCGTTAATTTCTTAGTTATCTCCCTTTGTTGTTTCGTGCACTGATTTCGTGTCCGGAGCATAACTCGAACACCCTTTGTAATATTTTCATGAAACTTCACACTGGAATAGACCACGACCCTGAAGGTGTGTCACGCAAGAATGATAACTCTTGCATCGCTAATTTTTAAGTTATCTCCCTTTGTTTTTCCGCGCACTGATTTTGTCTTCGGCGCATAACTCGAACATCATTTTTTCAAACTACTTGTGTATCTGGGGAGGGGGATACACATGCGCTTGTCGACAAGCGTCCATTTCTAGTGTTTTTATTGATTTTGGGATTCCCCCCATTTGTACAGGTAATATATGGAATTTAGTACTGAACCCACTGACCCGGCCTTAAATGACCCAGCCTTAAATGACCGTTTTAATCAACGTAAAACATAAAATCTACTTATTACAAGAGAAAGTAAGCGAACTGACCACCCGCCAATATTAATGCCAAGAACACCGTATAGAAGAAGTCACAGAACATATTAAACGCATGGGAATATTTTTCTCAAAAGATGGTACTTGGCATGCCCACATAGACTACATTAAAGCTAAAGCAAGGCAACGCATAAGCATAATGAGAAAACTGAAATTCCGTCTATATCAAGTACATTGTTTACACACTCGTTTAATATAGTAAGCATGCTAAGTGTATCTGAACTGTGTACCAGATATCAACATAGGGAGGGATATTTTATTTCCTTTCATTCTACTATATTTTTCCGACTATTTCTCTAAAAAAATCACTCGAAAATACACTATGTACTTCATGTAATGTCAAATATTTTGTGTTATGTATGCATGTCAAAAGATATGATTGTACATGTTGTATTTAAACGTGAATAAACAATTTAATGTCACACCAGAGTCGCGTAGCCTCACTCCGTGAAGGTAAATAGGTTTAGTAATATTGTAACTACTTTTATAATGGGTATAACCGGATACAACTCTCAAGTAGCAAGAAAGTCAAGCATAAGGGTCACCCTTCGCATGCTCTCAACCATCTGGGGCCCGTTTCACTAAACTTCCTACGACTAAAATGTTCGTAAGTGCAAAATTATGATAGTCTGTAAATTTCACATTAACAACTTTTTCTTGTAAACAAATATTGGATTTACATTTATTGAGCATAGGCTGCATATGCAGACTATGCTCAATAAATGTAAATCCATCAATGAAATTTCCAGACGATTCTAAATTTGCACTTACGAAGATTTTAGTCGTAAGAAGTTTAGTGAAACGGGCCCCTGGACGCCAGACAAAAATTGATGCGAGTTATGTAATCAATATCGCATGTTAACATGTACTCGCTGTGAACAGTACACTAGGAAGGAACTCAGACACTATCTGGAAATCATTACGTCATACTAGTAGGACATTCACAATGGATAACTTACCGCGCCACATCAGGTGACATAACGTGTGATATCAACATATAACATTCCAAGGAAAATACATGTAGTCAGTGTTAACAGACCTACCATGAAACCTGCATAACTTAGCACACTATAGTTAATACAATTGTCTTTGTTTTTGCTACAAACTGGAGTACGTTGTTGAATGTTCTCAGATAACTCGGCAAATGTGTGTTGAATTGATAGTAAATGACAAAAATCATCAGTCCATGTCTTCGTACGACTAAAATGTTCGCAAGTGCACATTTAGGATCGTCTGGAAATTCCAATTGATGGATTTACATGTATTGAGCATAGGCTGCGTATGCAGCCTATGCTCAATAAATGTAAATCCAATACGAGTGCTTGGAGAAAAATACAACATCATATTAACTGGTGCAGTCATACAATACTATCATTGGAACCCATATGAGACGCGCCATGTGATTTTATATCTTCGGACATCTGCGTAAATACGTTTACAAAATTTACAATATTTTTCGTAAATTAAGTTAAAAGTTGAAAAATTTGCAGTGTATTATTCCGCATGTACTCTGAAAATGTTGTCAACTTTTGACGCCATTTACGGAAAATATTTTGTAAACATATTTCACTGACAATGTATACATAGAGAATACCAGGCTAGAGGTGTCCGCAGACGATAACTTGCTACTTGTTTACAAACAAACCGGTCATAAACAAAACACAGAATAGGTGAGACAGGTAAATATACCCGTGCCAGTATTCCATTTCAATATTGATTTTGAGATTTGTTATCAAGTCTTATGTAGTCGAGGGGTTAGAGTGACGGATATAATGCCGTAGGTAGCGAGTTCGAATCTTAGTTTTTCATACATATATTTTGACTTGTTTATATTTTATTTATATTTATATTTCTTTTTTATGTGTGTTGCTCATACAAATTACATTAACTACGCATGAGATGAGATAGATTAACTGAAGAACGTTAATCTCACTTTGAAGAAAACTAATAACTAAATGCACATTGCATATGTGTGTAAATGAAGAATATGGAGTATGTTCTCGCCGATCATGTCACATTGAGGTCATACAGCAATATAGATAACCTCATACAGCAATAGAGATAACCCTCGCCGTTTCACTTATTCCCTTCTCTATGGAACGCCACATCTACATAAAATCAAATATATATTGCTAGCAACAAATATTTGGAGCTAGCAATAAATATTTGGAGAAGCTCTCGAAATCATTTGGAGAGCTCTCGAAATCAATTAATGATATCTCGAAATCATTTAGAGAGCTCTCGAAATCATTTGTAGCGAGCATTATATAACATTTGATTTGGAGAGCTCTCTAAATCATTTGGAGAGCTCTCGAAATCAATTAATGATATCTCGAAATCATTTAAAGAGCTCTCGAAATCATTTGTAGCGAGCATTATATAACTTTGATTTGGAGAGCTCTCTAAATCATTTGGAGCTATCTCGAAATCATTTGGAGAGCTCTCGAAATCATTTGGAGCTATCTCTAAATCATTTGGAGAGCTCTCGAAATCAATTAATGATATCTCGAAATCATTTAGAGAGCTCTCGAAATCATTTGTAGCGAGCATTATATAACTTGATTTGGAGAGCTCTCTAAATCATTTGGAGCTATCTCTAAATGATTTGGAGAGCTCTCGAAATCATTTGGAGAGCTCTCAAAATCAATTAATGATATCTCGAAATAATTTAGAGAGCTCTCGAAATCATTTGTAGCGAGCATTATATAGCTTTGATTTGGAGAGCTCTCGAAATCAAGTTATATAATGCTCGCTACAAATGATTTCGAGAGCTCTCTAAATGATTTCGAGATATCATTAATTGATTTCGAGAGCTCTCCAAATGATTTCGAGAGCTCTCCAAATGATTTAGAGATAGCTCCAAATGATTTCGAGAGCTCTCCAAATCAAATGTTATATTGCTCGCTCCAAATGATTTCGAGAGCTCTCCAAATGATTTCGAGATATCATTAATTGATTTCAAGATATCATTAATTGATTTCGAGAGCTCTCCAAATACATGTATTTATTGCTAGCTCCAAATATTTGTTGCTAGCAATATATATTTGAGTTTATGTAGATTTGGCGTTCCATACTTCTCCAGCAAGCAATTAAAAAAAGAACAGAATTATATCGACAAAAAGTAATGTATTTTATGAGGTTCGAACTCTCGACCAGATAAAATGAACAAACGTTCTGCAAACGTATGGACATTCTCCCGCTTCGGGCCCCGTGCAGGCACCGGGGCGGGATCAACTGATCCTGAGAATAGTGCTGCAGTAGCCATTGCTTGTCGTAAAAGGCGACTAAACTGGCTTAACGATTGGGTTCATACTTTCCGGAACCCACTATACCGGATTTGGCCTCATGTACATTTTTGGCTTTCTTGTATGTGAGAGTTGAGTCGGGCTATGCCCCATATATAAAAGTAAGATTAGCGCTAATCCTATTACTTTTAGGGGATGGGATAAATGATGCTGGTGTGGCGAGGGCCTGGCACCAGATCAGGTTGTTCTATTTCAGGACTGAATATATATTTTGATTGTAAATATTGAGTTCTGAAGTTGGGATTTACCCCCCTTGGACAGGTGGATATGGGACTCGACCCCGTTGACCTGTCTGCGTGTAGACTCCCTGAGGCTTGTACCTCTATGTCAGAAAAGCGGACGTTAAACCCTATTCACTCACTCACTCACTCTCCCGCTTCGATAACACTGAGCCACACTACATGTCTATTTTGGGCACCGAGATACACTATTATATTGAAATGCATGCACGTGCACTTTATTATGTAGTTATTCCACACGAAAACGAGGCTATGACATGATAATACACCTGGAATACCTATATTTGGACTCATCGATTGACCTCCAGCAACTTATTATCGTCTGTCATTTATACCGCTTTGAGCTGGCGCGTTATTATTGTAAATATTATTGTAAACACGTGCTATTTTTAAATAGTTTACGTCATATGTTGTAGACATGGTATTTTTATACCAGCGCAAACGCATTAACATTCGATAGAATTGATAACAATACTAACATCGTTTAGTGCTCTAGTGGGTAGATCTGCTGTTTGGTGATCGGACGGTCGTGAGTTCGAATCCTGCCAAAGGCATACATTTTTCTCTCGCTTTTACTATTTTGGCGCCAGAGATAACGCACACATTCCGAAACAGTCGTGCATTTACTTTTACACAACATTATAAAACACTTCACTTTGAACCTAATCATTGTGAAATGCATTCTGCACATTCGTGTGTTATTGTGAAAGTCCACCTCGACTCACTACAAATGCAAATATGTTACGGAGAACATCATGTCGAAAAATAAACCTCTCACTTCAGATAATAAACAAATAAATAAATAAACGTGGATGCATGTGGTTCATAATTACCATGTCAATTGTTGTTACATGTAATAAAGATGCATTAAAAAGAAAACACAAAAACAATATTTAAAAAAAAAAAATATATATATAATGGCCAAAGTGAGGATCGAACGCATGCAGTGCAACATTAAAATCAAGTGCCACCGTTGGCCGCCAGTTTACCCACTGCTCCAGTATGAGAAACTGTTTTGTCAATCGCAATATATCGATCATGACTATAGCGACGCGCCATAATAAACAGGGAACACCTACAGGAATTCCATGTTTATTTATACACCAATGTTTATATAAACAAAGCATGTAAACAACGCCATGTCAGGCTGGTATACTTATAGTGTCTTTTGATATCAAGGTTATCAGACAAGGCTAGTATGCGAGTAGGAATTCCGAGGCTCGCCGAGGAATTCCTACTGCTTCCGAGCCGAGTCTGTTACCTTTGATTTCAAAAGACACGAACATGGTTTTATTTTTAAATTGTAACAGGTAATGTTTAATACTAGTCGATGGGCACATATAAATACAGTTTTCATTGAAAAGTGCGCAGACCTGCCGGGGCCCGTTTCACTAAACTTCGTACAACAAAAATGTTCGTAAGTGCAAATTTAGGATCGTCTGAAAATTTAAATTGATGGATTTACATTTATTGAGCATAGGCTGCATATGCAGCCTATGCTCAATAAATGTAAATCCAATAATTGATTACAAGAAGTCACTGCTAAAGTGAAATTTACAGACTATCATAATTTTGCACTTACGAACATTTTAGTGGTACGAAGCTTAATGAAACGGCCCCCTGGTTACTACATTACACTGACGTAATTCGGTAAAGTCATGTGAAATCGTCCGCCCAATTGTCGGTCAGAAACAGCTGCAGTGACCCGGATATCTTGTCCATGCAGGGTACGACTGCTTGTTTGCCAGTCAGCCTGTATTCGGACAATGCCGAGCGAATTTCCTGATGAAACAATTTTCTGGCATTTGGAGTGGTTAGTAGGCCTGCCCAGACGCGACAAAGTTTTGTTAATCCGACCACTATTCCTCTACGTAAGTTACGTGGTAGGTTGAGAGCATGCGAATGGTAATTTAATGATTGTGTTCATCCACATTTGGACGATTTGGACATGGGACCCAGTAAATGGCCCATTGGAAAAATGTACCCCACCCACCTATTTCCGTAGACTAAGTAGCGTTTGAAAACGCTATATAGTAGAACAGAAATGGGTGGGTGGGGTAACTGGTTTTCAAACGGGCCATTTACTGGGTCCCATGTCCGAGCCTTCTATCTGCGGTATCATTCTCGACGGAATCCCTCAAGCTAGTATCTCACTGGGCTACGACTGTTGGCGACAAATTGCGAATGGCATTCGCGAGGGAGTTTCCAAAATGTCTCGAAACGTTCGCATGGGGTTCTCAATTTCCTCGTGTGAGTCGCAGGGCCTCGCTCTCGTGTCGCTGGAATTTTGAACATGTTAAAAATATTTGCGCGACAAATTTTCTTTCAAAATAGTCGTCGCGGTGTTTCGAACCCTTCTCAATTTAGTTTCCGTGAGTCAAAAAGTGCGAGAAACGTGAGACAATTTTGAGAGGGGTTGGCGACCTATGAAACTAAATTGTGATTGATTGGAGACAAAAATGAGAATCGGAAGTTCCGGGCGCGAGACAGGCGCGAACGATATTGGCCCAAATTTCGCCGGGAGTTCGTGCGACATTCGTGCAACATTCGTGCGACATACGCGAACGTGTCGTAAGTACCAAGTCAGTGTGATTCCAAGTGCAAATTGTCGCTAATTCGCGTATTTACTCGCAATTTTGTTTCTCCCAATAGTCGCGAGCTGTCGCAGCCCAGTGAGATACTACCTTCAGGTACGTGTTTTACTTGCTTGCACATATACATGTGATATAATGTAGCTAATCATTGTAAATTGTAAAATATGTAAGTTTCTGGACAGGTTTGTGCCTGTGTTTTAACTACATGAACCACCATTATCAATAGCCTCATACAATGAAAATAGCACACTGTATCACTTTTACCTGGCAAACCGCACAACACATACCATGTCGACCCACTACTTTACTCTGTTATTAGCTATCAAATCCAGTGACATGTAAGCAGTTACACGAGTGTATTGTCCCTGGTGTCTACTCGCCTACTATGCGAGTAAATATGGCTTTACAGTCTATGGGTAACGTGTACACTAACAATAGGCTGTACATCAGATTGAAACGTTTACACATCAACATTTATTTTCAGATGATGGGAGAAATGCTCAGATATCCCGTCTTTTGTATAGTTTGCTGTCATAATATTCATAGCACGCCGTTGTCATATCTGTCTAGTATGTATTGCACCAAATTTTATTTGTTTTACTTAATATTTGCTGTATGTGTCAAACGCACGAAGTGGTGAAAGTGTACGATGGCTGGTACATACAAAGATGGCACAGATGGTAACTCAATGTACCATCTATGTTATATTCACATATCACATCACTCTTATGGAGCAAATGTCATAGAAGCCAAGTGTATCTATCTATGACACCTTAAACGATGATAACATCATATAAAATGTAACCAGTTTCATACGCATGTATTATAAATAGAGAATAGTAGGTTAGTGCCGTGAATGGGAAAACATATCTGGCAAGGCTTAGGAAACGGGATGGGCGAGGCTCTGCCGAGCACATCCCGTTTCCGTGCCGCGCCAGATATTTTTCCCATTCACGGCACTAACCTACTATTCTATTTATCCCGTCAACATTACAAATAGCTTTAAAATGCAAAAAAAATAATCCCAGCCGCATCTTCAAATTGTATTGACAGGATATGAAAAATGTTTCACGGCACCGTGTTTCACGGCACATGCGCACTGTGTTGACGGGATAAATCCCAGTAGCCTATCTCACCAACAACAAAGTATACTTATCTAGCAAAGTATACATTGAGGGAGTAATCATTTATTTCCCCCGAAATGCATTATGTCATGTACATATAGAACTAACGACTGCATATATTTGATGATTAAAAGAATGCAGAATTATTATACTGAATTTATTACATTATCACAGCCAAAATGCTGTGATAATGTAATGATTTCAGTATAATACAAATTAATAAATTTATCCTAAAATTGAAAATTTCTCCCCCAAATTATACTTAGCAAGATAAGTATACTTTGCAATGTTGCTTAAATAGGCTACTGATCACCTCGCTCATTACTGTTAGCGATATATATTGCTTGTCAGAAGCATGACGGGTGTTTCATTAATTGTATGGAATGGCGAACGGTGCATATTCTGATCAGACTGTACTGGATCGCAAAATCCATTTCTCCAGTCACAGCCACATATAACCAGGCTGAACGGAGACAAAACCCTAATCAATCAACCAGTCAATTATTGGCAGCATAAATGCTGCGTATTATAAGGAACTTAATGGCGAACCTCTTTGGTTCAGACAGCGCATATGTGGCTGTGACTGGAGAAATGGTGCGTATGTGCGACCAGAGTGTATCCTGGGGCCCGTTTCACTAAACTTTGTACGACTAACATGTTCGTAAGTGCCAAATTATGATAGTCTTTAAATTTAACATTAACAATGTTTTCTTGTAAACAATGATTGGATTTACATTTATTGAGCATAGGCTGCATATGCAGCCTATGCTCAATACATATAAATCAATCAATTGAAGTTTACAGACGATCCTAAATTTGCGCTTACGAACATTTTTGTCGTACAAAGTTTAGTGAAACGGGCCCATGATCCGCACAGTCTGAATCAGGATGTGCACTGTTCGCCATTCCATAGTTATGGCTACTGTAGCACCTGATTTAGTCATAAAATACGGCATTGTTCAACTGATAACTTAAATCACAACTTAATGTAATCCACAATTAATGTCGGACTCGATTCGACATGTTAAAGTATCATGCAATACTTGCACAGTTTGTGCAAACAAGGCAATGAACGGAAAATGGGCAAATGAAAACACCACATACAATGAATTACCAAAGATTAATGAATACAGGTAAAATATGTCTGGACATGCATTGACTCTCATTGATCAGAATATCCGCTTGTAAATTATTGAACCGTTGTGTACTAGAACAGTGTGTTGAACATCCGTAATCGGGTATATATACGTACCGTATTTCAATAAAATAGTACTGGCACAGTGACATACACAACAGTTCCGTGTTTAGTTGTTGTCAATTGGAGTTACAGAAATGGCGTCGTGGACTGGGGTTTTATGTGTGCTCTGTCTTCTTCTAATTGACGGTAAGATTTATATTTTGTTAAAATTTATAATGGTCCGTTACGGACAATTCATATCGTCATTTCTACGCCGTTTATAATTAGAGACGAATATTACGAATATTTATGTTCGTACTACACCGCGAACAAACATTAAGGTATTTAATTGCCGTCTTTGTGGGTGGCAGGTGGGAGCATGCAACGGGTAATTTAACGATCGGGATTCATCCTTACCGGAAACCCGAACGGATACCTGGTTTGGCCCTCATGTACGTCTTTGTCATTCTTGTATGTGAGGGTTATATCTGGTTATACCCCTTTTATGAGTAATACGATTATTCATACTCCTATTACTTTTATGGGAAGGGGTCAAGTGACCTTGGTGTGGTATGGACCTAATTTCAGGGCTGAATATATATTTATTTCGATGCAAATATTCCGTTCTGAGTTTGGATTTTTCTTTCCAATGCAGCAGGTTAAATACAGGATCGTCCCGTCGTTGGCCCGGCCTTTAACCCTTTGAACCCGAAATCCCGCTATAGCGGTTTATGCACAAAGTGCAGATACAGATGAGCCGGCTCGTAACGAGCCGTCTCATCAGGATCTGCACTTTTTGAAAATAATTTTAATATTTTTGAGAACAAAAAATATCCCCTTTTCATAAATGGACTTGTCTGAAAACCATTTTGTGACGGTTGGGTTGGTTGCAAAATGAACATATCAAAATCCATTCCAGTTACTTAGGGTTGAAAGGGTTAATGACCTTAGCTGTTGATAGGCCGTTAAACACAGATAAATAAAGTCAATTAATGACCGTCTCTAAGCGTTGTAGTAACGAAGGAAAACACTTAATAATAAAACAACGTTCTTAATTGTGGCTGTGAATGGGAAATGGGGTTAATGGGATTTTGGGAACCAGTGTAGAAGCATGACGGGTGTTTCATTGATGGAATGGCGAACGGTATATATTATAATCATACAGTGCAGATGCACAAGCTGATCTGGATCGACGCTGGCCGCATAACCCACAAACCATTTTTGCAGTTGCAACCAGAATTATCGTCTCTACGCGGCGTATTAATAAGTGAACGAAATTTAAGGTGCTACAGGCGTCGAACAGAAGGGGGCCGTTTCACTAAACTTCGTACGACTAAACTGTTCGTAAGTGCAAACTTATGATAGTATGTAAATTTAACAGTAACACTGTTTCTTGTAAACAATTATTGGATTTACATTTATGGAGCATAGGCTGCATATGCAGCCTATGCTCAATAAATGCAAATCCATCAATTAAAATTTCCAGACGATCCTAAATTTGCACTTACGAACATTTTAGTCATACGAAGTTTAGTGAAACGGTCCACAGAATGACAATAAAGTTGACGATCTTCCAGTGTATTCGTAGTTCTATAACGAAATAGTGTGTATGACGCCATTGCGAAATCTGGGTTTGTCGCATAAAATGGCTTTTCACAGTGCAACAACATGTGTTTGCACTTGCGATCTGTAGCCTATTTCATCAACATGGCAAAGTATACTTCGCTAGCAAGGTATACTTTGACGGAGAAATTTTCAATTGAAGGATAAATTTATATTAATTTGTATTATACTGACTTTATTACATTATCACAGCCATTCACAGACTACGAGTCTGCGAAGGCACAGGCTGATCTGGAGCTATACTGGTTTCAAGTGTCATAAGCCCAATTTCTTCCATCACAGACATATATAATGGTGTGACGTTATGTATACAACCTAGCAGGACTATTGAATTCGTGCGCCGGATATAGTCTCAAATTCAATATTACTCTCATTGTTGTCAATATGCATTTACCGCAGTGCATACATACAGTTGTTCACATTTGAGACACTCCATGTGATTTTGTACCTTTGGACATCTGCGTAATTTTACTAAATACGTTTACAAAATTTACTATATTTTTCATAAATGAAGTCGGCTCACGGCTGTGCGGAGAACACATTGGTGGCTGTACGTCCCTTTGCGCATACGCTCACTGCAGGCTGTAATTGAGACAGTCCATATGATTTTGCACCTTCGGGCATCTGCGTAATTTCATTAAATACGTTTACAAAATTTACAATATTTTCCGTAAATGGCGTGAAAAGTTGACGAAATTTTCAGAGTAGATACGGAATATAATTACGCTCGTAAAAAAACATATACAATATATTGTGAGCATACATGTATGCGCAAATCGTCTCATAGAGACAATTCAAATGAGGCAATAAAACACTTTAGGGAGCGGAACATGCGGAAAAAATGATATTGCCACATATTCGAGCAATATATATTACGGTAATGTATTTTCTTTTTACTATGGTGTCACCTCAAATGAAAGGGTCAGCCAATTTTGACTAATGAAACACTCTAATTTCTGAACCTCCACATTCCTAGGCATCAGGGGCCCGTTTCACTAAACTTCATACGACTAAAATGTTCGTAAGTGCACACTTATGATAGTTGTAAACAATTATTGGATTTAAATTTATTGAGCATAGGCTGCATATGCAGCCTATGCTCAATAAATGTAAATCCATCAATTGAAATTTTCAGACGATCCTAAATTTGCACTTTAGTTAGAAGTTTAGTGAAACGCACCCCAGGCCAGCAATTGTACCCATTCATTTAACGAGCTGGCAGCTCATCAACCGGTCGTACAGTGGGGTCAGCGTGTAAGTGCACACACGAACAAACACGACAGGTTGGAACCAACCTGTCGTGTTCGTTCGTATGTGCACTTACACGCTGACCCCACTGTATCATCCCGAGCGGAGGCTTGAACCCGGACCTCCCTGTCGCGAGGCCACGCCAACTGCAATATGCATACACTTTTGCTTGAGCCAGGATACCAAATAATGAGAACGGAAGATACTGCAAAACTCCTGTAACCGAAAGATATTACCATATATGCAAATCTGGTGAAGCGGAGAACGAGCTACATTTTTCCATGACATGTAGCATGCATGATAAAAAGAGAGAGGTATTTTTTGAAAAATTGCTTTCATTTTTGCCGGAACTTGTCTTGTTTTCTCAATGTGAACTATTTGAATACTTAATGGGCTCAGCTGACACGGAGATACTTTCATTACTAATCCCATTTGTTAATGATTGTATAGAAACCCGCAAATCAATGACCCGGTAACTATTATCCAGTCTAACATGTTGTGCATGTTTGTTTTTACATTCCATGTCATATATACAAGAGGATTATGACTGAATGGAATGAATAATGTAACTACAACAACAACAAATACTAACATAGTTACATTATTCATTCCATTCAGTCATAATCCTCTTGTAGTGGATTGATACCGATTAAATAATACTTTTACTTTACTTATACATGTATGTTTATTTTAACCCTTTCAACCCTAAGTAACTGGAATGGACTGAGCTAATTTTCCGACCAATCCAATCGTCACAAAATGATTTTCAGATTAGTCCATTTACCAAAAGTGGGTGCTTTTGTTCTAATGTTTGCAAACTCCGCTATAGCAGGGCTTTCGGGTTCAAAGGGTTAATACAACCATACGTTTCGAAAGCAATTTCTTGCACTCATACATGGTCAAAACGTTTAGAGTTGTCTGTGTGTGACATAATGGCACTGATGTGTACTAGTTACGCTGTTGTTAATATGAAGTCAATGTTTATTTAAGACAACTTCATCACGTATTGTATATTATATCAAGGACATTCATAGATGTTTGACCTGAGCCAGCTATTGATACCCTATTAAACCATATAAGCGGTAAATTCAATATTGACAACCGCAATACCACTGGTTTTGCACTCCGCACCAGTGTAAATTGTTTCACGTCAAAATAGGCGCCGGATTCCTGACGAATTCCCATCCATCTACATGCAGAATATACTGTATAAACACATGCTCGGCTAGTAACCGGCGCAATAAATTTGCGCCGGTTACTAGACGAAAACTGCGTTTATGCGATTTATCTAAGTAGAGCTGAGTGGCATCTCATCAGGAGACTGGTGCACTTTTCGACGTGAAACATTTTACGCCGGTACGAAATGAAGCGCCAGTGAATACATCCAGTATACTTTGAGGGAGTAATCATTTATTTTTCCTGAAATGCATTATTTTATATAGAACTAACAACTGCATATATTTGATGATTAAAAGTATGCAGACTTATTATATTGAATTTATTACATTATCACTGCCAAATTGGCTGTGATAATGTAATAAATTCAGTATAATAAAAATCAATACATTTTCCTAAAATTGAAAATTTCTCCCTGAAAGAATACTTTGCTAGATAAGTATACTTTGCAATGTTGGTGAAATCGGCTACTGATCATTTAGCCGTAACGTGGAACAGGTTGAGGATCTACAGTGTTTGTCTCTTAGTCTCAGACTTACTACATTTACAAAATGGACTTCACTGTAGTTTTCTGGTTGTGCTGTTTAGAATGTTTTCCTGTACTAATTAATCACGACTTGACCTCACGTAAGTAAGTATTATTTGATATTTTCCTAATATGCAACGGATTTTGATGACATATGGCGCAGCAAACACGTCTTCATGAGCTACATTTGGTGGTCCTGGGAGTTCGGCACAGACTTATGTCGTTTTTGCAAAAACGACAGAAGATTGGGCAAAAATACAAAGCCCACCAAAATGCAGCTTAACAAGACGCATTTGATGCGCCATATTTCATCAAAATCCGTTACGTAATAAGGACAATATAAAAGAATACGTACTTTGAATCGGATGGATTCTGCAAGTTTCAGTACTTGTTGTTGTTATTACAACGTGATCATGCACATTGATGTCTACCAGTGCGGGCAAACACTTGCGGGTATGGCTAGACGTAGGGGGTGAGGCATAATAGTGATCCACCCCTGTAGAAGTGATAATGTTTTATGTAAACTAATCACGTAGACCCTAACCAGACTGCTGCGCGACCCGTGTAACCTAATCAACATGAAAATACAAATAGTAGAACCAATCTAAACGGACGCTCTGGGGATCTCATTGTTTTTAATTCAGATGGTTTTAACTGTAGTTCATTTATTTTTTGTGTCGGATCATGCTTGGAAATGATAAGAAAACATCGTGAAGTGCTTAATTACAGTGGAATCTCTCTAAACCGGACATCCTAGGTACCTCCCAGGGAGTCCGGTATAAAGAGGTTCAACTGTATAAACAGTGTTACAGAAATACTCGTGTTTCTGGTATCTGATCGCACAGCGTGCTGTGACGGATATGCGCACAAAAAGACCAATCATTTTACCGCTTTCACCCCAAACTGGAATTGATTTCGATATGGTAATTTTTCAGCCAATCCAATCATCGCAAAACGATTTTCAGACTAGTCCATTTATGAAAAAGTGGTATTTTTTTGTTCTCAAAAGTATGAAAATTACTTTCAAAACGTGCAGATCCGTGTGAGACGGCTCGTTACGAGCCGGCTCATCTGGATCTACACTGTTTGCATAACCGCTATAGCGGGCTTTCGGGTTAAAAGGGTTAACATCGTAACATTCGAGTAGGTCAGTTTTGCAGTCTATGATCCTGTGTATATCCGCGGCCACGCCCTCCATCATCTCACTGCTGTACAGAGAACACATTGGTGCCTGTATGTACGTTCATTTGTGCATACGCTATAATAATAATTCAGACAGGTCATGCGATTTTGTACCTTCGGAAATCTGCGTAATTTCATGACAACGTTTACAAAATTTACAATATTTTCCGTAAATGGCGTCAAAAGTTGGACAAAAGTATATATATATCCCGCATGTACTCTGAAAATTATGTCAAATTTTGACTTTATTTATGAAAAATATTGTAAATTTTGTAAACGTATTTAATGAAATTACGCATATGTGCGAATGTACAAAATCACATGGCGTGTCTCATATTAAGGACATATAACGAATTATATTCAGCATGTAGTCTGAAAATTTTGTCAAATTTTTACTTTATTTATGAAAAATATTGTAAATTTTGTCAACGTATTTAATGAAATTACGCATATGTCGAATGTACAAAATCACATGGCGTGTCTCATATTAAATACATATAAAGAATTATATTCCGTATGTAGTCTGAAAATTTTGTCAAATTTTGACTTTATTTATGAAAAATATTGTAAATGTGTCAGATTATTAATGTATCTACCTTTTGTATGTTTCAGTCGTCACTGGGTGAGTATGCAACCTTTATTTTAAGTTTACGAATGTGATCGCCATCATCGTCGTCGTCATGATGATATAATGATGATGATAATGATGATGATCATCATCATCATCATGATGATCATGATGATCATGATCATCATCATGATCATCATCATTATCATCATCATCATCATCAGTGGTGACATACAGCCCGGATTCGTTCCTGATTCTACACACGAACAATTGTTTATCGTTTACACATCGCTTTTGCATCCATATATAATAAAAATGCAATGATGTTCAGTGTTAAGTTTTTATTTCGATGCATAGTCATATACAAACAATACATGAGTTACAAGCAGTTTAACAACATGTATTTATAGGTTACAATCCTTGTTTACAATCCACTATGAGTATTGTAAATAATTACAACGATGTTGTATTTTTAGTATTGCATAACATGGATGCTCACAGCGTATTGATACAGTAAGATAAAAGTTATATTACACAAGTGTCATCAAGTGTCATAAATATGCAAATTAGCTTGTTACAGAAAACAGGTTTGTTGACCAGAACAGCTTCAATGTATGACGATGTGCTTACCCGATAAATATAATCTAACGTTTGAGATGATTTAATGTTATTTATTAAACTCGGTGACTGATTTCATAAGAAACGAGGCATAGCCTCGTTTCTTATGAAATTAGTAAACTCGTTTATATCATATTGTAAATATCACATCACGCATGTAAGATTCTATATCGATATTGGTGGAATATTGAACGTTTGACTGAGTTAAACAGTCCAGTGTGACCTGGACTCGCTACTGTCAATGGTTTTATTTCCAATTTGCTGAACCAAACAAATGCACAATTGTATTACAAAGTACGAAACAATCACTCCGATACAATTTATATCATGCATGACTGATTGTATATTGTTAAAGTTTGCCGTATTGTCTATACAAATGCCATGTACGTCTAGATGATTATCAATTTAACCATATCACATGGATCCGTCTCTGCTTGGTCTTGTCTTACCTTGTCCAACCCTCTAATAACATCAGCAGGTAATATACCAATGTAACGGCTGAGTCTCCATATGCACTCACACTCGGCCCTTGTCACGGTCTGACATATCGGCATTGTGCAATAGGAGAATGAACTAACTAGGTTAAATTCACCGCCTCATCGTCTCATTCATTTAATGCACATATTTCGACTGTATCGCATATATTAGTAAATCCGGCTCATATGTCTTCGAGCCATTTCTCACCATTAAATATAAGATTCTTTTTTAAAGATGAATATCACAACTTGCTCATATTCAGCTGGTTGCTCAGATATTTTGTTCACACACATACTGTGTTCTGTTCTGTTCTGTTCTGTTCTGTTCTGTTCTGTTCTGTTCTGTTCTGTTCTGTTCTGTTTCTGTTCTCTGTTCTGTTCTGTTCTGTTCTGTTCTGTTCTGTTCTGTTCTGTTCTGTTCTATTCTATTCTGTTCTGTTCTGTTCTGTTCTGTTCTGTTCTGTTCTGTTCTGTTCTGTTCTGTCCTCTGTTCTGTTCTGTTCTGTTCTGTTCTGTTCTGTTCATTAGTAATACAGTCGAGCTCCAGTATCTCGAAGTCGAAGGGAGATCGTCCATATAGTCGAGATAGGGCTAGGTTCGAAATAGCGATGAAGTGACATGGTTGAATATTTCTGTTCTGTTCTGTTATGTTATGTTCTGTTCATTAGCAGTACTTTTAAATATCTGCGACACTTAACAACGCTGGCAATAATTTAAACACTGTACACACTCTTAGTGTGTCAGTTATGGGCAATAATAAATATCTCACGGAATGGCGAACATTGTGAATCGTGTCTATCGGGGTTAATCTGGGGCTACATGTACCTGCAGGTCCGTACGCAGAGGGGGTGTGACGGGTGCGTATGCACCCCCTTAACCCTATCAAGACCACAGGCCTGTATAGTGGTATTGGCAAAAAGTGTAGATCCAGATGAGCTGGCTCGTGACGAGCCGGCTCACCAGGACCTGCACTTATTGTAAGTAATTTTCATAATTTTGAGAACAAAAACACCGCATGTTCATAAATTAACTGATCTGAAAATCATTTTGTGATTATTTGATTGGGTTGCAAAATTAACATATTAAAATCCATTCCAGTTACTTAGGGGTGAAAGGGTTAATCTGCCGAGAGGTCTGTCCGTTGATGTGCAAAAACAAATGTTTAGCCATTCGTGCCGTTGATAACGCACCCCCCCCACACTAATTAATTCCTGCGTGACCTGTTCATTCACCATTACCCCACGTAATGATTGGCAATATTATACATTTTATATCAGACGTAAATGTTCACACTCATATCAGGGGCGATAACCGTGTTTCAAAATATTACTATTTATTCTCTGTATTTATTCTTTAATGTGCAATGATCATAGTTTATAATCTGTCGAACATACTATTTTTTCAGGTGACACATTTAATTAGTATACATAATTAAAAAAATATCATGCCTCATTTGCATATGAAAATAGCCTGATACCACCGCGCGTCACTATCAGCAAAATAAATATTACTAAATGATTGTATCTGTATAACGGGCACTTGTAACGCTTAGAACTGGTGGAATAGTGACACAATTATACACTTATTTACCTTGTAATTCATATAAATAACATTTTGTACACACTGAGTGGGCATGTACCTCAGTGGTATCGACCCCACGTAACCAGTGTACAGTACGTGCACGTATGTGGTTAATGCCAACAGTTTAACTAGTATAATCAATTTATAAGTTATCATACTTTATCTCTGTTTACTGACTAAGTTTAAAGACGTCACGCTAAGTATAGTCACGAGGAAACAGTTTTAAAGCGTTGCCGTTGCACGAGTCTACATGTACAAGTCTTTCTAATCATGCTTCAAGTTGAAAAGGTCAGCTTCTGTCTCTTATATACAGTGCACCCTATCTACATGTACAACAGTCACCCATGGGGAGACACACACGTGACATGGCTGTTGTAGGGAGGTTAAATATAGCTGCAATTGTCCATTGTGGATATAAAATATTGGCTGTTACAGAGAGCAAGTTGTTGTAGAGAGCTGGGGCCCGTTTCACTAAATTTCTTACGACTAAAAGTGCAAATTTAAGACCGTCTGTAAATTTCAATTGATGGATTTACATTTATTGAGCATAGGCTGCATATGCAGCCTATGGTCAATAAATGTAAATCCAACAATTGTTTACAAGAAAACATTGTTAATGTGAAATTTACAGACTATCATAATTTTGCACTTACGAACATTTTAGTCGTACGAAGTTTAGTGAAACGGGCCCCTGGCCTTTCGGGAGGTTGGATTATTCATTTTGTACTACCTATAGTTACATTATAATACATTGTATTACATTAGAGCAAACTATTGCATACACCCCGAAACTATTGTCGACATCGTTTAACCCTCTGAACTTGTGACCCGAAAGCCCACTATAGCGGTGTTTGCAAACAGTGCCAATCCAGATGAGCCGGCTCGTAACGAGCCGTCTCATCAGGACCGGCACCTTTTGCAAGTAATCTTTGAGAGTAAAACACCCCCTTTTCATAAATGGACTAGTCTGAAAATCATTTTGTGACGATTTGATTGGTTTCAAAATTAACATATCAAAATCCATTCCAGTTACTTAAGGGTGAACTTAGGGTGAACGGGTTAATGCACCAGTAGCATAAAAATACAGTCCATAAATTACATGCAAAACAGCCGTAATAACCCTATTTATTTATTTATTTGTTTTGGGAAATCTCAATGAAATATGGAGATTGCCGGAAAGAAATGATATTCCAATATGTATGGTTATTATATGACGAGTTACCGAAATAATAGACTAACTATATTGTGATATCCTTCGTTTAGACAGTTCCCGGTTTATAGCTGTGTCGACAGACGAGTCTCCCGGTATTTAGGGATATTACGATTTGATATGGCTAAAACGGTCTTATTGTCTCGACGAATTGATGTTGACCCTGACCGTCCTTCGCATACGCACAGTCTGATCTGGGTCATTATTGTTCGATATCCAGTCACTAACATTTAATTACTAATGTCTACACCGAACGGACTCTGTAGGTATATTAGTATTTGATCATGAGTTTCGGGTCGGTCAGCATCTGCAATCTGCTCGTGTCTGAGACAATAAGCGCGGTTTTGTCATAAATTATCATGTTAAAATTGCGTATTGCAAGCAACCCAACGTTTGCCAGCTACGTGTAGCTGGTGGCAGTTGGGTTGCATTATTGGATTTACATTTATTGAGCATAGGCTGCATATGCAGCCTATGCTCAATAAATGTAAATTCATCAATTGAAATTTACAGACGATCCTAAATTTACACTTACGAACATTTTAGTCGTACGAAGTTTAGTGAAACGCACCCCAGATGAAACAGATATTACGTAACACCGAGTTGTGTTGTATATTTGTAAGTTTTCACGTCTTGGATACAATAATTTCCGAGTTTTAGTTCTGCAATTACACAGCACATGGACAATGTATGGACATGGGGTTGTGAAAACACAGTTATATCACGTTCCTTTGCATGTCCCCTTTTCAAGCGGATGAAGACATAGGCACTTTGTGGTATCAAGGACAAAACGCTGTTTAAATCATACCCACTTATACTATGATATTACATATCTAGAAGGTAGGACACTCGCCATCGGTTCAACCAACGGATGTGGTAGTAGTGTACCTTGGGCCCGGCTCGCTAATTTCAGTAATTGTAACGCGCGAGAAGGCCGGGACCCTGCTAGTCGCGCGTTAAAATATTACTGAATTAGCAAGCCGGGCCCAAGGTAAATAACCCACTTCCGTTGGTTGAAAAGATGGCGAGTGTCCTACCTTCTAGATATTTAATATCCGAGTATGAGTGGGTATGATTTAAAGAGGCTTGTATCGTTCATACCACAAAGTGCCTGTGGACGAAGAGTGATATAACTGTGGTGTGTATAAGAAATCGCTATTTTGGCAAAAACTATGTTTATAATTCTCATTGAAAAGTGAAAAAGTGAATGAGTTTAACGTCCCATCAACAGCTAGGGTCATATAGAGACGGGACCACAATTTAACGTCTCATCTGACAGACCACTGGGATGGAAATACTAGGAAAGTATGTTTTGATATCCTAGGCGAGGTTTGAACCCACAACCTCCCGATTGGAAGTCAGGTGTTCTAACCCCTAGTCCACAATCCTTCCCCAATTATCCGTGAAAATAATTAGCATTGCGAACGCTAGTTCTTTGTACACTCGATATTTAATATTTTAATTTTATTTAAATGAATTCAGCTAGCTGTAGAAGGGAAGCTTATTGTCCTTGTATTTCTTAGGCTTACCCGATATTTATAAAAACTGGCATTCAAAAACACTACACTGGACAACGTTGCACAAAACCTCTCTTATAATGTAGCTTAGCGTACTCAATCTGTCAATACTTAACACTGTTATACGGATTTAACAGTCTGTGAAGTTAACAGAGGTTTGAGCAACCGATTTCACAAACATTGCAAAGTATACTTATCTTGCTAAGTATACTTTGAGGGAGAAATTTTCAACTTAAGGATAACTTTATTAATTTGTATTATACTGAATTTGTTACATTATCACAGCCATTTTGGCTGTGATAATGTAATAAATTCAGTATAATAATTATATATACTTTTAATCATCAAATATATGCAGTCGTAAGTTCTATATGAAATAATACATTTCGGGAAAAGTAAATGATTACTCCCTCAAAGTGTACTTAGCAAGATAAGCATAATTTGCAATTTTGGTGAACTAGGCACGTATTCTTTATGTCTATTTGTTATCAGGTCGGCGGAAGGCGGGACGGAATGGATGTTAGGTAACAACTACGAGATCTATGGCGGCGTCCTGATGCTGATCTGTCTTATCTCCATGCTCGCCTTCTGCGCAGGCGCGCAGGTCGTCGCGCGTAAGTGGCTACTAAATACTCGTACATTTGACCGTTACTGGAGAAACAGTGCACATCCAGTGGCCCGTTTCACTAAACTTCGTACGAATACAATGTTCGTAAGTGCAAATTTAGGATCGTCTGGAAATTGCAATTGATGACTTTACATTTATTGAGCATAGGCTGCATATGCAGCCTATGCTCAATAAATGTAAATCTAACATTTGATTGGTCCGTAGCAAGTCTCTGTCCAAAATTTATATCCCAGTAAACTCCCATGCCGAACTACTTTCCGTAACCGTGAGGCGCAGTTAAAATAATTCTTAAGAAAACGGAAAATAAACACATTTTCTTGATGAATTTATTTCAAATGCTGGAATTCAGTATTCCCGCGACTTTTCCAAGTTTATACCCCGATAAATTCCACAAAAAGGCCATTCATTCCTATAATGTCTACTCCAGTGCGGCCGGTTCCGCCATGGGTGACGACGATACAAGTACAGCAGGACGTAGACAAGGGCATCACCGGCTCCTCCGACGGAGTCTCCATCATCAACCCAAACTGCGTGCACCGGCACCGTCGGGGGCACTTTGAGACGGACGGCGCCAAGTGGGGCGCAGGTTGGTGTTATTTATGTTATATTTAAGGACTACAACCATGGGTTGTTGCGTTTAATGGGGTGAATAATACATTTGGTCTGTTTACAGTGTGTGGAGTCCGAATGACTCATCGCCAGCTTTAAACAGACCAAATGTATTGTGCACCCCAGTAAAAGCAACAGCCCTTATATTTACACTGCATTTTCTGATAGTTTCAAAAATGTAAATAACCAAATATGGCGTTAAAATTAAGAATAATATTGATTTACGTCAGTTTGACGCAGTTGCCGGTCAGTAACGTGCATTTATTGACAACCTCGTGGATTTTATGGACGTCAAACGAAGTTTAACCAATCAACAGCATGGCGACGGCACGTGGGTATACTGTATTGTATTGGGATGTAAACGCAGTACGTCGAATGGGCGTTTGCATTATGCATTTATAGAAGGTGTAAATATTTAAGGGTGGGAGTTGGTTAGTATTATCCCCCTGAACGGTCTTTAGTCAACATTGCACCATTACTGAATGTCAGTTGAGGGCATTAACTCTGCAAAACTCCCGTACCGGACGATACGGGAGTTTTGTAAGAGCCATTGCCCGCAACTGATTGAAAGTGATTTTTTTCTCCTTTGAAAGTAAATATGTAAACCATGTTAAAGATCAAATTAGTTGCGGATTAATTTATTATTGTTAACCTGAAAAGATGTTATTGCACCATATTTCACCATATTGCAAGTGATATTCTTCTCCGTTGACACTAATAATGTAAGCCGTGTTAAAGATCAAATTAATTACAATACATAGCTGTTTATTGTTTACCCTACCTAGTTCCTCGACCAATGAAAGAACGGCATTTCGTCTCAACTAATCGCATATTGCGACGCTTTCGCCAATATGTATTAAATTAATATTTAAATGTTCAGCGCTATATTTATAATTTATTTATGCCTTGTTGTCAGTTCACGAGACGCAAAGCATATTACCGCCCACACACGCGCTCACCTCGTGTCACACCGCCAATCACATGCTAGTATAGCGATTGAAATCACTGTAAGGGGCGGAGTTTCGCGACTGGGCTGGTAAGCAATAAGTACGTTATAGTTCACATATTGAATTTTTAATAAATTAATTTTAATTGATAGTTCACATATTGAATTGAATTTCTCGCTCGCTAGCGAGCGAGAAATTCAATTCAATATGTGAACTATAGCTTATACATATATGGCAGAAGTTATACATGTTTGTATGTTCGTGTACACTTGTAGAGCCAATCATATGTAGGATAATGGAACATTTGTACTGCCTTGCATTGATGCAAAACATAACGCATGGCATGACCTGCTCATGTAGCTGAAATAGAGTTACAGTGGAATCACATGTTGTCGGGTTCGATCTGGTCCAAATTTTACGGCCATATAAAGACTGCAACATTTTTTTTTTCGATAATATTAAAATTTATCAAAATGTAAGAGTAAAATGAGTCTGTATGAACGCTGTATAATGTTTCAGCTTTGAGCAAAGGCAAGCACGTGTTCGAGATATACTGGCCGAGCCACGTGCGGAAGAGCCATGCGACCGTCGGTGTCGGCACGGTAGACGCTCCGTTGTTCGTCAAGCCCGTCGACTCGCTCGTCGGCTGTAACCAACGGACGTGGGGCCTGGATATCAGCCGCCGGCGGTACCTGCACGACGGGCAGATACTCGGTTCCCTTCCGCCCCGTGGCCAGTTCGTCCCAGACAAGTAAGTACAGTTGAACAGAAAATAAAAAACGTATTTTGTATACATGTATTTAACCCTTTCAATGACCGGAATGGATTTTGATATGTTCATTTTGCAACCATCAGAACCGTCACAATATGCTTTTCAGACTAGTCCATTTATGAAAATGGGGTGTTTTTGCTCTCAAAAACATGAAAATTACTTGCAAAAAGTGCAGATCCTGATAAGACGGCTCGTCACGAGCCGGCTCATCAGGGGCCCGTTTCACTAAACTTTGTACGACTAAAATGTTCGTAAGTGCAACAATATGATAGTCTGTAAATTTCACAGTAACAACTTTTTCTTGTAAACAATTATTGGATTTATATTTATTATTTAATAATTGTAAATCCATGAATTGAATTTTCCAGACGATCCTAAATTTGCACCTACGAACATTTTAGTCGTACGAAGTTTAGTGAAACGGGCCCCTGGATCTGCACTGCGTGCAAACACCGCTATATCGGGCTTTCGGGTTCAAAGGGTTCAACGGGTTCAAAGTATGTTTTACGAAGGTAACTATCGGGTAACTATGGGAACGGATATATATCGTTATTTGCTGTAAATGGAATTAACATTTTACAGCTCTCATATGACGTCATATGATACATGTTTATTTGAGCTAAATAATGTTGATCTTAAACTGTCAAATCCTTTTAACGTGTTAACTATTCTTCGCTTTTTTTTCTTTGAATTAGACAAAGCTCATCATATGACCTGTATACTATATATGGAAATGGCCTACATTAATACAATGTATATGAACTACTGACATAAAAAATGGGACACGCCTTGTGATTTTGTAACTTCGGACATCTGCGTAATTTCATGAAATACGTTTACAAAATTTACAAAATAGAATTCCGCATGTATTCCGAAAATTTTGTAAACTTTTGACTTTATTTATGCAAACTTGTAAATGTTGTAAACGTATTCAATGAAATTACGCAGATGTCCAAAGGTTCAAAATCACATGGTGTGCCTCATATGACCTTTAGGCTATACGTGTAAATGGACTACATTAATATAATTCCAGCACAACAATATTTACACCATTCCCTAACATTTGATTGGTCCGTAGCAAGTCTCTGTCCAAAATTTATATCCCAGTAAACTCCATACCGAACTACTTTCCGTAACCGTCAGGCGCAGTTAAAATAATTTTCTCAATGAATGTATTTCAAATGCTGGAATTCCGGCCTTCGTCCAGTATTCCCGCGACTTTTCCAAGTTTATACCCCGATAAATTCCACAAAAAGGCCATTCATTCCTATAATATTAACTACTCCCATATGTACCAAGTTCCCTTTTTCTATAACGTTTTTCGTTTGTGCAGGTTCTACATGTACGTGGACTGCGATGGCGGGACCCTGGGATGGGGGTCAGAGGTCGAGTACTGGGGCGCCCCCATCAACATCCCGAGACAAGCCTTCCCCGTGCACGCCATGCTGGGCATCATGTGTGAGAACGCCCAAGTGACCATGATCTACCGAGGCTCAGGTATAATCAAAGTACTGGAAATACTGAAAATATGTTATTCCAGTAGCCGATTTCATCAAAATTGTAAAGTATACTTATCTAGCAAAGTATACTTTGAGGGAGTAATCATTTATTTTTCCCGAAATGCATTATGTCATATAGAACTTAAAGGTACATGCCCACTCAGTAAGCACACAATGTTATTTATATCAGAGACATCACCTGATACATTTTCTAGCAAAAAAACATTAATTCACAATTATCCCACGTATTCATTGACATTATTATACATTTTATATCAGACATCAATTTCCACACTGATATCAGGGGCGATAACCGCGTTTCCTTAATGTTAACGGACATTACTATTTAGTTTCTGTATTTACTTTTTGATGTGCAATTATCATACTTTATAATCTGTCGAAAATATTATTTTTTCAAGCGACGCATTAAATTATTATAAATAATTAAAAAGTATCATGCCTCATTTGCATATGAAAATAGCCTGATACCACCGCGCGTCACTATCAGTAAAATAAATATTACTAAATTATTATATATTTATAGCGGGCACTCATAATTTTTAAATTTGTGGAATAGTGACACAATTATACACTTATTTAATTCCTATAAAGAACAGTTTGTGCCTACTGAGTGGGCATGTACCTTTCAAGACTGCATATATTTGATGATTAAAAGTATGCAGAATTATTATACTGAATTTATTACATTATCATAGCCATTTTTGTAATAAATTCAGTATAAAAAAACTTAATAAATTTATTCTTAAATTGAAAATTTCTCCCTCAAAGTATACTTTGCTAGCGATGAAATAGGCTACAGAACATAACAGAATAGAACATAGTCTCAAACCAGTTAGTGGTGTATGAGGAAGCTGTGATATGCACAGGAAAACACGACGTGGGATCATTTGGTCTGTTGTTTTTGGTTTTGCGTAATGACCGCGCCAAAGAGTTGTGAGGTAAATCCTGTTTTCATCAATACGATTTCGGTTTCTTCCATTTAATGATGACCATGGCGTTCCAGCCATACCACTACGAGTCCGACAATATCCAATTTTGCAACGATACTTCTGTAGTTAATCTGACAAGTCTGTAGAGAAATTTGAGCTAAATGTGTTTTGTATTTGGAATTGGTGAAACAATAGACCACGTGATCCCACGTCGTGATACAATAATGTCATGAAGGTGAACAATGGTGACTGTCAAAATTGGTTCAGCAAGATATTGGTTAAATGCACTGTGTCTCCATTGATTGAATTGACCTAGTACATGGACACAAAGAAACACCATTTGATTTGGCATACTTGCCAATAAATTGTGTTTTGTTTTAATATGTAGCTGTGACTGGAGAAATTGGGCTTATTGGTCTTGCGACTAGTGTAGATCCTGATCAGCCTGTGTATTCGCACATTCTGATCAGGATCTGCACTGTTCGCAGTAGTAGGAAAATTAGAGTTCTGGGACATTTTGAGGGATCTAGATACGAGGACGAGGGGGTCTAGATACGATTAGGTCTAGATACGAGGTGAGCATACTGGGTCGAGCACATCTAGATACGAGGTCTAAAAAGCTCATAAATCCAAAAAATTATTTTCAAAAAAAATCAATTTTGTTTTCATTTACAAATCTAGTTTAATCAATAGCGTCACGACGCTGGAGGAGCTCGATGAGTCTCCAGTCTTGGTGACGAAGTTTATCACGGTCCCGGCTTGAACTTCAATAGGATCAAATACTGTGAACGTGGATCTATATCCAGCATGCTTCGTTTTGAGATACTCTTGAACTATAGAGTCCCTCTTCTCCGGATCTGTAATTTTTAGAAATGACATTTTTTCTAAAGACTAGATAACTGCTCTTGGAAAAGATGCGGCAACCAAGCATTATGTAGATGAAGAGAACCAAAAATATATTACAAATACTAAAATTAAATTGGCTCAATTGATCAAGAAATTAAATACTCAAGACAAAGAAATAGAAGTGATCAAGAATAAAGCAAAGAAACTCAACAAGGCCAATCAGAAGTCAGTTATTTATATTTACGCTGAGGAGCGCGGTGCACTTACACCTGGAGAATATGAGTGGTCATTTGGTAGCAACGCAACCAATCAGTATACAGGATACACTATGGCAGTGTCAGGGACGATTCTACGAATGGCACTCTCTTCGGTGAACGCGAAGGGTAATGCTACGGGTGAAGTCAGTGTTTAAATGGAATTGAACAAGAGTCTGGTATAACGAAGCATGCTGGATATAGATCCACGTTCACAGTATTTGATCCTATTGAAGTTCAAGCTGGGACCGTGATAAACTTCGTCACCAAGACTGGAGACGTATCGAGCTCCTCCAGCGTCGTGACGCTGTTGATTCAAGTAGATTTGTAAATGAAAAAAAAAGTTGATTTGTTTTGAAAATCTATTTTTGGATTTATGAGCTTTTTATACCTCGTATCCAGATGTGCTCGACCCAGTATGCTCACCTCGTATCTAGACATAATCGTATCTAGACCCCCTCGTCCTCGTATCTAGACCCCTCGTATCTAGATCCCTCAAAATGTCCCAGAACTCTCCTTTTCCTACTACTGTTCGTCATTCCATCAATGAAACAATATAGATCGTTACCAGTAACCTCCAATACCACAAAAAGTAACTTTCAAATTTGAAGCAAGTTTATTTCATGTACAGTCGAACCTCCCCGAACGGTCACCTCTTTACAACAACACCCTCTCTATAAAAGCCGCTATTTTATATCCCAAATGGATGATTTCCTCTATATCTAACCCTTAGACTGCTGAGCACGAAAATTGTCGTCTGCTTTTGCTTTTGCCTTCTTTCTCAATACAAACATGTTTTGACTGCATTTTAGTATCATTTCCAATGGAAATGATTCTAAAATGCTGTCAAAGCATGTATTTGATGATAATTATCGAAGAAAATAAATAAACAACAGAGACACAATTTAAGTCAGCGTTTAACCTCCCTACACCAGGCACCTCTCTACAACAGCCAGTTTTGTGTCTTCCCACGGGTGGCTGTTGTAGAGAGGTTGCACTGTATCGCAATACTAATATTTGGGATTTCAAAAACAATGGGGTTACAAAAACGGGCGCGTAATGTACGTCAACGGTTTTTGCAACCCCCGTATTTTGTAACTGAGGTTACAAAAACTGGGGGGTTGCTTAAACTGGCTCTCCACGCGTTCACAATTATATTTGCCAATCAGTTTCATCGTTTTAAGATCGTGTCTGGTACCTGTTGCCAAAAGGCACGGCGTCTCAAATATGCGCAGAAAGTGATGAAACAAATTTAGTAAAACTAAGTTTAAATAGTTACACCTTCTATAAATTCATAATGCGAACGCCCATTCGACGAATTGCGTTTACATCCCAATACAATACATTAGACGCACGTGACGTCACGCGATGTTATTGATTGGTTAAAGTTCGCAACGTCGCTGTTCCAGTAGCCTATTTCATCAACATTGCAAAGTATACTTTACTAGCAAAGTATACTTTGAGGGAGTAATCATTTATTTTTCCTGAAATGCATTATTTCATATAGAACTAACACATGCATATATTTCATGATTAAAAGTATGCAGAATTATTATACTGAATTTATTACATTATCACAGCCAAATTGGCTGTGATAATGTAATAAATTCAGTATAATAAAAATTAATAAATTTATCATAAAATTGAAAATTTCTCCCTCAAAGTATACTTTGCTACTAAAGTATACTTTGCAATTTTGATGAAATAGGCTACAGGAATTTCGACAAAATGACGTAAAACAAGATTATTGTTCATGTTATAGCCATATTTGATTATTTACATTTTTGAACTTGACTATCACACAATGCAGTGTAAATATAAGTAATACAAGCATGGACTGTTGTACTGGGGTGAACAATACATTTACTGTCTGTTTCACGAAAGCTGTCCAAATTTTAGGGCTATATAAACAATTAAAAAACAATATTTCTTTCGATAATATTAAATTAAAGGAAAAATTAAGACTGAGCCTTCTTTTTATTTCGTGAAATTTGGTCAAATATTGATTTTATTGCGAAAAAAAAATTGCCCCATGTTAAATCCCCATAGACATCTTCACGGAGTGAAGATGTCTATGGGGATTTAACATGGGGAAATATTTTTGAATTTTAGAAATACTGGACCGATTTTTAAAAATTAACTTTTGTTTTCTTAGTTAGATCATATCCAAGCTATATAGTCAGGTTTCGGAGTCAATTTATAGTCTGCTTAAAGTTTGCGGCGAGTCCATCGGACTCCACGCACTTTAAACAGACCAAATGTATTATGCACCCCAGGGAACGCAACAGCCCATGGTATTATTCCTTAATCATATAATGCATCGCATTTCTGAACCCAAGTGTGTCTATGAGTAGCCTGATTTTTTTATGTTTTTATTATTATAGTATTATTATTATTATAATTATTATTACCACCGTGACTATTGTTATTATTAATTATTTCAGAGAGCAGGAGTAACGCGCCGGTACAGGTCAACACTGTGGTAGTTCCCTCTGGCGGACCCGGCGGTGCTATGACCGTCACCGTCGTCAATCCGAACGGTAAGAACCGTGCAAATAGCGCACATAGCAATGTCTCTCCCAGTTGCGAACAGTAACTCTTGAAATCTACTCCCGTACATTCCGTGCTATGGACGGTACGGGAGTAGATGGCAAGAGTTACGGTTCGCAATGGGGATGTACATGTATGAAGCGGGCATACATAACACATACTTGCAATTCAATTCAATGCCATTTATTACACTCAATCCAATGTACCTGACATCATGAGGTATAAGTGAAAACAATGTAATATTAAACGAGGTTGAACTATGAATTTATCCCGTCAACTCAGTGCGTATGTGCCGTGAAACAGTTGTGATATCCTGTCAATACGACATAATCACAGCGTATGAATATGTGCGGTGGCTGGGGTTATTTTTATTGCATTTTGAAGCTATTTGTAGATGTTGGCGGGATAAATAGAATAGTAGGTTAGTGCCGTGAATGGGAAAAAATGTCTGGAGCGGCACGGAAACGGGATGTGCTCGACAGAGCCTCGCCCATCCCGTTTCCTGAGCCTTGCCAGATATTTTCCCAATTCACGGCACTAACCTACTATTCTTTATATCAGAATCGTAAATGAGTAATATATGTAGAAATAAGTATGCGTGACTCATCATAAGAAACGTTGGTCCTTGCGTAGCAGGCCCGTACGCAGAGGGGGTGCGACGGGTGCGTACGCACTCACCTAACCATTTAAACACCACCGGTCTGTATAGTGGTATTGGCAAAAAGTGTAGATCCAGATGAGCCGGCTCGTGACGAGCCGTCTCATCTGGATCTGCACTTTTTGCAAGTATTTTTCATAATTTTGAGAACAAAAACACCCCATGTGAAAATCATTGTGATGATTGGATTGGGTTGCAAAATTAACATATCAAAATGCATTCCAGTTACTTATGGGTGAAAGGGTTAATCTGCCGAGGTCTGTCCGTGGATGTGCAAAAAAAGTGTTTAGCCCTTTGCGCTGTCGATAGCGAACGCCCCTAAATTAATTCCTGCGTACGGGCCTGCCTAGGTACCAGTGACATCCCAGGTCAGTCGGCGCATTAGCAACAGTCGGCGCATCAGTCTGATCTGAGAATCCACTGTTCAACGATAGCGTTCTGAGAATCCACTGTTCAACGATAGCGTTATGAGAATCCACTGTTCAACGATAGCGTTCTGAGAATCCACTGTTCAACGATAGCGTTCTGAGAATCCACTGTTCAACGATAGCGTTCTGAAAATCCACTGTTCAACGATAGCGTTCTGAGAATCCACTTTTCAACGATAGCGTTCTGAGAATCCACTGTTCAACGATAGCGTTCTGAGAATCCACTTTTCAACGACGATAGCGTTCTGAAAATCCACTGTTCAACGATAGCGTTCTGAGAATCCACTTTTCAACGATAGCGTTCTGAGAATCCACTGTTCAACGATAGCGTTCTGAAAATCCACTGTTCAACGATAGCGTATTTTTGGTCTTGGGTAGATTAACCTTTCATCAAGGGAAGTAATTCTGCTTATTCCGCAATTTGCTATATAAACTATACACATGTCTACAAACCATTTGTTGATAATTCCAGCACAAACATATTTACACAATTACCTAACATTTGATTGGCCCGTAGCAAGTCTCTGTCCAAAATTTATATCCCAGTAAACTCCCATGCCGAACTACTTTCCGTAACCGTGAGGCGCAGTTAAAATCATTCTTAAGAAAACGGAAAATAAACACATTGTCTTGATGAATTTATTTCAAATGCTGGAATTATAAGGAATGAATGGCCTTTTTGTTGAATTTATCGGGGATATAAACTTGACAAAGTCGCGGGAATACTGGACGAGGTCTTCCGGCCTTCGTCCAATATTCCCGCGACTTTTCCAAGTTTATACCCCGATAAATTCCGCAAAAAGGCCATTCATTCCTATAATATATTTAATAACGTACATGTATATACTACAATAAGTGTCTCGGGTGTGTGGGTGCGCTATGTGGTGGAGCATTGGGAACGCAACATTTAAGTTTGCAAATAAAACAAAATTAAGTTTGCAACGCGCTTTCTGATTGGTCTACACTCTGAAAATTGGCGAAACTACCGAAAGTATGTCAATCCGTTTAGCAGGGGTATATACGGTTGGCTAAAAAAAATGTGATTACATCACACAGAAATAACAACAACAACAAGCTGTTTGACATTTCTGAAAATCACCGAAAAAGGCAGATACTGTACAAGCAAATAAGTACGGAGTAAATGTAAATTACTTGTATTCCTCTGTGAAGGTTTCAATACTCAGCACGACTGAGGTACGGGTATGAACATTATACGACAAATTGATGATATGAGGACGTGAATGTTTGTGGTCTTCATAACATGTCAGCCTGACCTATCTGCTCTATGTAATGATAATGCACGGGCAAAACACACTGACCTATGACTCAGAATATACATGTAACTCATTCAAACAAATGTTACCGCACTCAATCACTTTGATATATAATGTCTGGGGTTGTGGAGGATCTATTCAATTCAATTCCGCGGCCCGTGTCTTGTCTGAACAGCATGAAACTGATACCGAGTACATTGTTTCTTACGGAGCCCCGCAGGGGACGTAGAATTATTATTATTTTTTAATTCGTTCCCACGAATTAACAATTCGTTCCCTCAATCTAACAATTCGTTCTCACGAAATAACAATTCGTTCCCACGGGAACGAATTGTTAATTCGTGGGAACAATTTGTTATATCGTGGGAACGAATTGTTAATTGGAGGGAACAAATTGTTAAATTGAGGGAACGAATTGCCATTTCGTGGTAAAGAATTGTTAATTCGAGAGAACGAATTGTTTATCGTGGGAACGAGTTGTTAATTCGAGGGTACGAATTGTTAAATTGAGTGAACGAATTGTTATTTCGTGGCAATGAATTAAGTGTACATCTATACAAGTAATACAATACAGTGGAACCTCTCTAAACCGATGGAGGTCCCCAGTGTGTCCAGTTTAGAGATGTTCCACTATTACAGTGGAAGCTCTCTAAAGCACAGGCATTCGGCGTGTTTCGGCTTTCATCGTTATAACTATATATACTATGGGGTCAGCGTGTAAGTGCACACACGAACTAACACGACATGTTGGTTCCAACTTGTCGTGCTCGTTCGTGTGTGCAGTTACACGATGACACCACTGTATATGAACAAGGATTGTATATGAACAAGGACTGTATATGGACAAGACTTTGATAGGACACGACCTCGTATCGTAACACATTCCGCGATTTTATTAACGCTAATGTGAACATTTTGGCGGAAAGTGCACATGTTCATTTGAGAATTAGTGTTATCCTGCTAAACATAGTTAGAACATATTTTCCTTTTCCTAGGTCGGACACAATCTCGTATCACAACAAATTAAATAATGTGTTTAAGGCTCTAACGTCAATATTGTAGTGGCAAGTTCATATGATAATTTGAGAATTATCGATATCCTGCAGAAATACATAGAATGCATAGAGCATTACAATTTTAAACGTTATTTTGATATGATACGAGGTCGTTTCCGACCAAAGTTAGAAGCATTGTTCATATTTATAGAGTTATACCGATGAAGGCCGAAACACGCCGAATGCCGGTGCACCGGACACCCTGGGAGGTCCCCAGGGTATTGGGTTTAGAGATGTTCCACTGTAAATCAGGCATTTTACCATTCTGATACGTATTTGAATGCTTTGCAATCATGAACATACATCGTCATCTGAGACAAATGACAGAGAAACCCATCAACAATAAAATCACAAACTTTATCTTGGTGTTCGGTTTAGAGAGGCATCACTGTACTTGAGAAATTTTAAATTTTATGATAAATTTTAATAATTTTTATTATACTGAATTTATTACATTATCACAGCCATTTTGGCTGTGATAATGTAATAATTTCAGTATAATAATTCGGCATGCATTTAATCATCAAATATATACAGTCGTTAGTTCTATATGAAATAATGCATTTCAGGAAAAATAAATGATTACTCCCTCAAAGTATACTTTGCTAGTAAAGTATACTTTGCAATGTTGGTGAAATCGGCTGCTGAAGTGTCGACACGGTAGGTGTACTGAGTGTCTCCATATATATGTATAATGATGATTATAACACCAATGGTTTGCGATGCATGCCTGGGATCTCCACTTCTTTCTTTCTTATTCAATAATTAACCAAACTTGCCTATGTATACACTGTATGTATTCCTGCCACATTACTATTTTACTGATACCTTACTGAAGGAGAAGAAATCACATAAGCTCACATTCTAATCCTTGTCTGTCACAATATCTGTCCATGTATGTCGACGTATACATGTACATGTATTCAATCTGAAATAAAATATTGTTTAAACTAATGATGATTATTGTCTCACCAACGTGTTAGTTAAGGCCATTATAAAATAAATGCTTGATTCTCATCCCCGCCCGCCCCGAGAATTAAGGCCCGCCCCGATATTTTTGTGTCAATACGTGGTGGTTGGTTTGGAGCATGCGATGGGTAATTACATATTTTCAGAGAGAAATAAGAAAGACATTGATGAATTGTCATTTGCTATTAAGTTAGGGAGTATAGCCATTATTTTCATACCCAGCATGCAAAGAGTTAAAACAAACGATGGTCGCTATCCTGAAAATATAAAATAAAAAAAATAAATTTCACCCACCGTCCCCATTTTGAAAAGAAAATGGATGAGAACCTAGTATTTATTTTATAATAGCATAAAAGCGAGGCATACAGTGGGGTCAGCGTGTAGGTGCACACACGAACGAACGCGACAGGTTGGTTAGCTACCCACCCAAAGTGTATGTTGTTACCACTCAGTTGAACCGTCTCGCCGAGACGGTTCAACTGAGTGGTAACAACATACACTTTTGATGCGAAATGAGAAAAAATGCAGAAAAATAATTATATTTTTTTTGGTGCCAATCTGTCGTGTTCGTTCGTGTGTGCACTTACACGCTGATCCCACTGTACCGATCACAATTCGGGTAACCTTGGTCTTGGTAGGTGAGATATTCGCCAGCGATTGCCTTTTTCAGTATTGGAGATTTTCTGATTTCAGTTATCCAGACACAGTACGCATCTGGTGTCCCGCCCCCATACCAGGAAAACCCAGGCCCTGCGTATCCACAACAACCTCAACAACAGCCCGTGTACCCAATCGCACCGCTGGAAACGAAAACGCCAACACAAACGCAAACGCAAACTGAAAATGAAAGGCCTGCAGAGAAATCTGGAGAACCGCAGTGACGTTGACGCTGTCAATGTCAACACACGCTTGAAAATAATTCTAGCGGTTGGAGGAAGAGGAAAAAGCGCAATGTGATAAAATGTATTTGCAGGGGGATCTGGTATTTCGCCAATACTGATTGCGAAAATCACGCATATTTTTAATAAATTTCGCATGAGCCGTAATTTTTTTGTCAACTATCGATGTCATTTACGAAACATATTGCATATGTTTTCTAAATCGACAGTTCTCAAAAAATGTAAATCTATCAATCGAAATTTCCAGACGATCCTAAATTCGCACTTACGAACATGTTAATCGAACGAAGTTTAGTGAAATGGGCCTCTGGATCTGCAGTGTCTGCAAATGTTCGCATTTTGGTCTGTGGGGGTGATAGGGTTAATGGAGTTAATTCCACAGTGAAGCCACGCACATTATTACAATGTATTTAGTTTCAGAGTGTTGTTTCAAACAGTTGTATAATTTATTTTAAAGCATGTGTGCCTTTTACATTCATTACATTGTTAATATATCTGGGTTAAATGAATTTCAATACCGGAAGTTGTGGGTTCAATCCTCGAACAATACGTTGACAATATTTCCATCCCACTTGTCTTTCGGATAAGTCCGTAAACCGTGGTCTCGTATCGGGATGACCTTGGCAATTGCTGGGACTTTAACTCTATTTAAACCCCACTTTCACCTTTTCACGACATCAGGGGGCCGTTTCACTAAACTTCTTGCGATTAAAATGTTCGTAAGTGCAAATTTAGAATCGTCTCGAAATTTCAATTGATGGATTTACAATTGTTGAGCTCAATAAATGTAAATCCAACAATTGTTTACAAGAAAACATTGTTAAAGTGAATTGTACAGACTATTGTAATTTTGCACTTACGAACATTTTAGTCGTACGAAGTTTAGTGAAACGGCCCACTGACTTATTTGCACTTTTCATGATCTACAATTAATCAAGGCAATGCCTATTATATAGGGCCAATCTTTAAGGACAAATGACACGAGACTATCTCACAAAGCCGGACTTATAGGTTTCATGAACCCTGCCCGAAAATATCTCGAAACAAAAATATGAATGCATTGTTTATATAGCCGTAATAGCCGTAACGGCTATATAAACCCTGCCCGTAACGGCTATATAAACCCTGCCCGTAAAGGCTATATAAACCCTGCCCGTAACGGCTATATAAACTAACGGCTATATAAACTAACGGCTATATAAACAATGCATTCATATTTATTCTCCGATATTATTAAGTTGTATCAACATTTAAGAATGAGGATTCTTTTTATTTCGTGATATTGGGCCAAAATTTAATATTGATTTTATTACGAAAACCGATTTCTCTGGGAATTTAACATGGGGGAAAATAAGCTGAAGCAGCTGCAGGAGGAGTCGACAACAGAAGATAAATCGGTCCACTATTTCTAAAATAAGAAAAAAATCCCCGTGTTATATCCCCATAGATATCTTCACTCTGAAATTTATTTTCGCAATAAAATAAATATTGGACCAAATAAAAAGAACGCTCATTCCCAAATTTGGATAAAATTCTCGAAAACCCAAAAATGTTTGCATTGTTTATATATGAGCAAAATTTGGGCAGGTATCGTGAAAAAGATAGTAGAGCCTTATGGTGAAATTACTATAAATTCGCATCATTGGAAGTCATCACGGTGCATTGTTGCGTTTACTGTGGTGCACACTACATTTTGTCTGTGTAAAATGCGTGTTGACCGGAGGATTTTGCGACCAGTGTAAATCTAATTCAGCGGGTGTCATGCTTGTAACAAGCAGTGCTTGGGTGTGCTATGACCAGGAGCTACACCAGTAGCCGATTTCACCAACATTGCAAAGTATACTTTTCTAGCAAAGTAGACTTTGAGGGAGCAATCATTTATTTTTCATGAAATGCGTTATTTCATATAGAACTAACTACTGCATATATTTGATGATTACAAGTATGCAGAATTATCATACTGAATTTATTACATTATCACAGCCAAAATGGCAGTGATAATGTAATAAATTCAGTATAATAAATATTAATAAATTTATCCTCAAATTGAAAATTTCTCCCTCAAAGTATACTTTGCTAGAAAAGTATACTTTGCAATGTTGATGAAATCGGCTACAGGTTAGTGGCTGTTGACATCAAGTTTATCAGAAAAGACTATACGTTCCTACCTACCATGCCACGGATCTCATACTCCTCATTTCTCCAGTCACGGCCACATGTGAGGTACTTTGACAATCAAGGGACATAACTGATGTATGGACCAGATTGCTTACCAAATCCAATTATCTGTCCGCGTACTGATTGTGTCTGTGTTTAGCAAACACCGAATATTGTCCTCTGCTGTTTGTTTCACATTTGTCCTATTCCTGAGAAAAAACAACAACATATTTTAACAGCTCTTGAGAATCGTCTCTGGACGATTCTCAAGCGCTGTAAAACTTGTTTTCATCTAGAAAAAAACAACAGGAAATAATAATATACAATGTACATCAGACGACAAACTTGACGAACCCGTTGTATACCTGATCATCGTTTAATTCAAAGATAATTGCTTCGTAAATGTAATGGAATATACATGTATGTATAACGTATATGTGAACACTGCCTGGTTACTGTATCCTATACGGCACATGGGGTGGCCAAGTCGGGCATATTTGTGTATTACAGCCATCAACCAGTTTCACATGTTCTGCCGTTTGACAACGAACGCAAACTGTGAAGTAGAACATATAATATAATGTAGGTAACCACACGCAGAAAGGCCAGGACAACGGACTCCTGTCAATTATATTACACCAGATTGTAACATATGCCAGTTTTTTCTGGACAGGTTTGTGCCCGGGCTCATTCCTTCACAATGTATGGTACGTGCATAATCACAAGTATCGACTTTTTCGAAAACAATATTATAGCAGACACATTTCATACCACCAAAGATAGGTCTGTCACTGTATATTTACATGTAGGAAACATCTTAGACTGCACTGATCGCAGAACCCTGAAATCCCATTTCTCCACTCACAGCAACAATTGTGATATTGCATGCAGTTTATTACATAATACTATTATCATGATGTTGTATTACTGTACTGTTTCTGTATCTACATATATATATATGATTTATATAATACAATGGGCCCGGTTGCTCAAAACCTCTGTTAGCTTAACAGACTGTTAAATCCTTAGCAATGCTAAGGATTTAACAGTCTGTTAAGCTAACAGAAGCTTTGAGCAACCAGGCCCTGCTGTTTTAGTTTATATACTGTTGTTTTGTGTCATTCCCACATGGAATAATCA